>PVJC01003655.1:0-68761 GCA_004026665.1 Murina feae | reverse complement strand
AAAAAAAAAAAAAAAAAAAAAAAAGACATTCACAGCCTACCCTTCCCATCATTTCAACCTCCTTTCAATGGACTGTATCCCTTAAGAGACGTACCCTTGGGAGGAGGGAGAGTAAGCTTTGTAAATGCTCCACTTACCAGTGTCAAAGTGAGGGAACTTAAAAAAAAAAAAGTGTTAAAGCCTCTCCTGGAAGACCCACATGGCTTAGCTGATCAGCTAGACCAAGCATGTCAAACCCGTGGCCCGCAGGCTGCATGCAACCCACAATGAATATATTTTTGCAGCCCAGCGAATATAACGGTATGTAAGAAACATTTTAATGAAAGTTCCGTAACTTAATTTTTACAAAATCCTATTATACATAATTATTAATAATGAAATACAACATTCACTAATGTTGATTACTATAATCATATTGCATTCATTTTCCTTACTCGCCTTTGCATAGATGCACCATTTCTCTCTACTAACACTAGCAGCAAATATTTTAGCAGCTGATTGCCACATCATCAGTCTTGGACTGACTTGTTTGGTGTGCGCAACAGGAAATATTTCGCTTTCAGAGAACAAGAAAAATGGGTTTATTTGCATTATGCTTACTAATTTGTGCAGTTATTCAGTGTCTGGTAAGTTAATGCTCAAAAAAAAAAGATTATTTTTATTAAAATATTCCATTATTTTATGGTAACAATTACTCGTTTGTTTCAGCCCTTTGTATTCAACATGGCTCTATTGAAATAAACCTATTTTTCTATGAAAATTGAATCTTTCTTTCTTTCTTTTTTTTGTGCCCCACATAAACTTAAACCTTGTTTATTTGGCCCAGGTTAGCCTTTGAATTTGACATGCTTGAGCTTTCCCATTTGAGGGTCCACAAGTGTGTAAGTGGACCACATCAGTGTCTATTTTGGGGTAATACTCTTAGGAGAAGAAAGGGGAGTGATCCAAAGATCGGGTATGGCTATCTGGGAAAGGGAGCCCTCACCTGGCTGGCCCTGCAGTACTTTCCAAACCAGGAGCCCCATTGGGATCATAACAATGAGGCCCAAAGGGGACACATGAGAGGCCTCAGGGAACTAATAATTTAAGGAATTAGGGAACCAGGTCCCTGGTCGCAGAACCTAATTAAAGCCTTTAATATTCAGCAAAGAAGGGCCTTCCGAATTGTACCAAGACTAAAGGTCAAATGAGAAAGTACTCTAGGCCAGACCCCAAGGGCCAGCTGGGCCAAGGAATACTAAAATTACATATTATCACCAATAGTTGGCAAGCAAACTGCAAAAGTTAGGAGAACTGCAAGGACAGAAGTGTAGAAGAGCTGTTATAGGAGGCTCAGAAGGTCTGTGTATGTAGAGATGAGAAAGGCAGAAACAGCTAAGATAATGCTCACAACTGTAGAGTAAGTGGCCCAGGGAAAGGCTGGCCCTGAGGGCCAGAAACAGGCCAGAACAGTGTGGACATCCCAAGGGAGGGGGAGCATATGAGTCACAGAGAGAAAAAGAAAGGGACCCTCACTGAGCCTTTAGGTCCCAAGGCCAGCATGCTCACCCCCTTCCCAAAGAACAATTTCTTTACCATACAGTCCTGCTACTATGAGAAGCTGAACTCATTATCACTAAATCTTTGCATATTATTTCTAAGGAGAAAATGTGGCAATTTTAAATCTGAGTGGCTGGGGGCCTGGAGGCTGCAAGTCCGCAAACAGGCTGCAGGGCCTGCTCCCTCTCCCCCTCCACCTTTGCTCCAGACTCATAAACCTGATTGGTACCTTAAAAGCTTTGGAGCATTCCTGGGTTAAATGATAAACACCTAAATATTTCAACACGTTGTAAGTTCACCTGACTTTACCTTTTTTTTTAAAATCATCAAAGTCCACAGCTTTATTAGGGTTTGCTTTTTGTGCTGTATATCCTATGGGTTTGGACAAATGTATAACAACAAGTATCCCCATTGTAGTATCACACAGAATAGTTATACTGTCCTGAAACTTCTCTGTGCTCCACAGATTTCCCCTCCCTCCTCACTTGGAACCACTGATCTTTTTACCGCCTCCATAATTTTGCCTTTTCAAGGATATCATAGAGTTGATATCATACAGCATGAAGGCTTTTTACCCTGGCTTCACTTATTAATACGCATTTAAGTTTCCTCCGTGTCTTTTCATTGTTTAGTAGCTCATTTCCTTTCATCACTGAATGATATCCTGTTGTCTGGATGTACCAGTTTCTTTATCCATTCACCTACTGAAGGACATCTTGGTTACTTCCAAGTTTTGGGATGTTTGCTACATTCTCATGCAAGCTTTTGTGGGAACATAAATTTTCAACTCATTTGGGTAAGGGCCAGGGAGCACAATTGCTAAGTTGTATGGTAAGACTATGTTTACCTTGTAAGAAGCCAGCCCACTGTCTTCCAAAGTGGCTCAGCGACCCTTTTTTGGCCGAGGTCAACTGCAGTACTTGCATTTTCACCAGCAGTGAGTGAGTTCCTGTTCCTTGTCAGCGTTTGGTGTCACCAGTGTTCAGGATTCTGGCCCTTCTAATGGGTGTGTTGTTTTAATTTGCAATTCCCTAATGACATAGGTTATGGAGCACCGTTCAGATGCTTATTTGTCATCTGTATGTCTTCTTTGGTGATGTGTCTGTCTGTTCAGGTCTTTTGCCCATTTTTTAAAAGGGTTTTTTAGCCCTGACTGGTTTGGCTCAGTGGATAGAGCATCAGCCTGCGGACTGAAGGGTCCCAGGTTCGGTTCCGGTCAGGGGCATGTGCCTTGGTTGCAGGCACATCCCCAGTGGGAAGTGTGCAGGAGGCAGCTGATCGATGTTTCTCTCTCATTGATGTTTCTGACTCTCTATCCCTCTCCCTTCCTCTCTGTAAAAAAATCAGTAAAATATATTTTTAAAAAATAAATAAAAGGGTTGTTTACTGTTGAGTTTTACAATTCAGTGTTTTTAAGGGTACAGTTATGGATTCATAGAATATCAGGGATGGGAGCACCTCAGAAACCATGCAGTTGACCCCCCTGATTTTAGAGAGATGAAAAATCAGGCCCAGAGAAACTCCAAAGTGACAAAGCTGGAACTGGAGTCCAGGAGTTCAGTACTCCTTCACTAAGTACATGCCATTGGGCAATTTCCTTTGAGAGCAGTTAACTCCCCAGGGACAGGTGTCACACCTGAGCATCTGTCTGAACCTTCCCCACACCATCCTGGCACACATTTAGTGAATGTATGTGGGAGAGAGGAAGGAATGCCTGTCCTCTGGCCTCCAGGCACCCTTTCCAAAGGGAGACTCCTCTGACTTCTACAATCTTGGAAGGACCAGGCTCTCTGAGTCTCAGACGTGTGACCTGTGGTTAAGAGAGAGCCTGTGGCCCTGCTGCTCTGTCTGTCCACTCAGCACTGCAAGCTCAGGGCTCCTGGAAGCCTTATGAGTCTCTGTATTTGAAAGGAGGGTTGGAGAATGAAGATGTTCTTAGGATAATTGTCCTCCCAGAGTAGCTGTTAGACTGATTTTAGCTTTTGTTATAAAAAAGTAGATTTGGAAATGTGAATGTAATGTTTTTGATTGAATGTGTGTTTCTTAAAAGTAAGAGTGTTGATGTAAGAAAATGTCAATCTAAGAAATACTGGCTGTTTACTTTTTAGTTATCATTGGAATATTAAGGTTTCTCTAATTAAATTGGAAGGAAATTGTATGGTTTTGATAATAAAGGACATGAGGCATGGACATGCATTTTGAAGGGGGAAAAAGTGAGTTAAAGTTGTAAGAATATTTGTGAAAGTGATAGGTTTGTGGAGAGAGAAATGTTAAAAGGAAGTGATATCAATGACTTGTGCCAGGAAGCTGGGATAAGTACAATAAAGAAACAGAGATGATTAAACAGAGTAAATACCATTCTCTAAACCAAAGACACTTAAGAGTAAATGATTTGCCCTGACCGGTTTATATCAGTGGATAGAGCATTGGCCTGTGGACTGAAGGGTCCTAGGTCTGATTCCCATCAAGGATATGTACCTTGGTTGCGGGCACATCCCCAGTAGAGGGTGTGCAAGAGACAGCTGAATCAATGTTTCTCTCTCATCGATGTTTCTAACTCTCTATCTCTCTTCCTTTCCCTTCCTCTCTGTAAAAAAAAAAAAAAAAAATCAATAAAATATTCTTTTAAAAGGGTAAATGATTTGCATTTTGCTTCTCTAACCAGAGGGCAAATAGTTTATATCAACCTACTCAGTGAGACAGATAGCAAAAATCCAATTAGTGTCATTTTCTGGCCACACCCAAGGACAAATGAAGTTAAACTTTTTTTCTTGATCTAGAATTGACTTTAGGTGATTCCAATAGACCCTGGAATGCCTTGAGATCTTTCTACAATGGAGACTAGGGACCAGTTTCTTAAGAACTATGTACTGAGTATGTCTCTCAGGTTAGAAGTCCTCCTGGCTCAAAGCCCTCCTCTTGAGTTTCCGGTTCATCACCATCAACTGGGAGACTACCTTCGTTCTAATCAAGACTTGAAAGGGAAGCAAGTTGGAACCCTCCTGGGAAGGATTCTACCTTGTTTTGTGTACCACAGAGGCAGAGCAAGGTTGGACCCATCACACATGAGTTAAGGGCGGACACATCTTAACTTGGACAGCCATACCAGGACATATCCCCTTGAAATTAACACTAAAATATGTGAGCTGTCTTAATAATCATCATGTACTGGGTTCTATTTGCCTTAGGACTCTGGAAAATTTGCAAAGGCTTGCAATGTGGGCTGGGGAAATATGTACAATCCTGATTGTACTTACCCAGTTAAATTATTTATTTTGGATGACTTGAATGACTTGGATATTTCAGCCGTTAGACTGAAAAGATTGGCTAGGACTCGATTTAGGAATAGATGTCACAGGACAAGATCCCTTAAGCCACTGCCACCACCATGCAAACAGAAGTAGGATATAAGGGAACGAATGCCTGGGTAGAATGGATTAGACATCCTGTTCAGGCCCTAAATAAAAAGGAAGGCTAGAGGCTCAAGTGGTCCCATTTCCATTGGGATGGACCTCACGCAGTAACAGGATGGAAGGTGTGCTTGCCCTATATCAGGAGGAAACTGCCTGGGGAAACGCTTCCTGTAAGACTCCCTGTTGTTCCTATCCAACAGAGATAAAAAGCAAAGACCCCAAAATGATCTGGCCCCCATTCCATTCTCCGACATATACAAACTATACATACCTCCTGCCTTTCAAGGTAGAGGAGAAACAGTACTCGGAGTTTATGGGAAATTTATTGGATGTATAAATGTCCATGTATCCTCAGAAGCTGCACTGGTGATACCCGTGCTGATGTCTAGTGGTGTTATGGGGGACCCTGACTTGTGGCCCTGCCCAGCAATTGAAACGGAACTTGCACTCTGATACAATTGGCTATCCTTTTCACTTTGGTATATCGTAAACCTTTTCAACAGACGGACATACTAGGAAGAAGAGAGAAAGAGTTCAGGAGGCTCCTTTGATCCCCATATATACACAGAACCCATTGGAGTTCCAGGAGGAGTTCCTAATAAATTTAAATCTAGGAATCAGATAGCAGCAGGATTTGAACCCATTTTTTTGATGGTCAACTATTATTAAGAATGCAAATTGGGTAAACTATTATAATCAGCAGAGGTTTGTCAATTATACCAGAGATGCTATCAAGGGAATAGTTGAGCAATTAGATGCAACCAGCAGGATAACTTGGGATAAGAGAAAATTTAGAACTAGGTACATCCCTTTTTTACTTTGATTCACAGTCTTCATTTCATCATGTGGATTTTAAGACCTTTTATTTCTTTGCTTGTATGGAGCTCAGGATACCCTGGACTGCTGCAGTAATGAATACCAAGCACTGTGGAGTGGCAGTGTTAGGGAATGCGGAAAGGAGTCTAATTATAAAATCTAGAGATGAGGAGTCAGTGAAAACCTCAAATCAATAACACAGAGCTACCTAGTGAGAATTTCAAGAGTCATTTGAGTCCCAGTTGTTTGGTATTAAAAATCAGTAATTACCTCCCTAAAGGATAGAAGTTTGGAGATATGATTGTTGTTCAGCCTTTGAGAAGAGGAGGATAAAATTTAAACCTTAGGAAGGGGAAAGCTCAGAGGCTCAGGAATGAAACCCAAAGACCCACCCATGGTGAGATAATGACCACCTCTGTTGCTTGATTTCATGAGAGATGAGTGTCCTCGCGCTAGACTAAAGGCTTATAGGGTATTAAATGGTTCCTACCATCACTACTAAAGCTGAGGAAACAGACTCTTGGCTGACTTTTCTAAGTCCCAAACCACATTGCTAAACTAGGCTACCAAGGAAGAGGTCTTTCATCAGGAAGGAAAACTCCCCACCGACCAGCTACCCCATCCCGAACTATACCACTCTGTTGGGATCAGAAAGTTGACTTTGCTAAATCAGGAAGCGGTAAACATAGCTACCAATGCCAGGAACATGACCTCTGTCATCTGCAGGGGAAAAATTCACACCTCACATCCTCCTTCTCTTCCCGTATAGCTGTGTTCCAAAGTCAAGTATCACACCATTAGACTGATTAGTGAAACCTAAATTACACCCAGATCTGAGCTGCAAGACAGCTTGGGAAATGTAGTTTTTAAAGAGCTTTAGCCACTGGAGTAGGACATACTTTCAGAGGTTTGAGTAGATATTAAGGGGGGCAAACCCACCACCCCAACTAGAATTATGCCAAGATGGGGTGGTGGGTTTAAATTGTTTAGTCTGAACCAAGTGACTATTATGAGGCATTTGGACATGTTTTTAAAGAGAGTTCAGTTCAAAAATTAATAATTATAAATTCCTTAAAAACATAATGGTTTTAAATAACTGCAGTTGTTAACAACAAAAAGATTATCAGCCTTTTCCTTGGAAAGGAAACCTCTGGCATGGCTAGACATATAGAAGGGAATAGTTTGACTTTGTTTTCATTTGAGAAGCTCAACATTATGAAGTAACTAGAGACCCCACGCACGAAATTCGTGTACAGGGTGGGGAGTCCCCTCAGCCCAGCCTGCACCCTCTCCTATCCTGGACCACTGGCTCCTAATTGCTCACCTGCCTGGCTGCCTGATCACCACCACTGTCCTTCCCCTGCCGGCCTGATCACTCCTAACCATCTCTGCCTGCTGGCCTGGTTGCCCTCAACTGCCCCCCTAGCCAACCTGGTTGCGCCTAATTGCCCTTCCCCTACTGGTCTGGTCACATCTAACCGCTCCTCTACCAGCCTGGTAACCCCTTACTGCCCCCCTCTTCCAGCCTGGTCACCATTAACTGCACCCCCTCCCCGCCGACCTGGTTGTGTCCAACTGCCCTCCCCTGCCAGCCTGGCCACCCCTCTGCCCCCCCTGCCAGCCTGGTCGCCCCCAAATGCTTCCCCTGCTGGCCTGGTCACCCCTCACTGCCCCCCTCTGCTAGCCTGGTTTCCTCACACAGCCTACTGTTCAGTCATTTGGATGTCCCTCACTAACCCCCCTCCCAGCCTGATCACCCCATGCAGCCTGGTGCTCAGTTGTTTGGTTGTCCCTCACTGCCCACACCCTGCCAGCCTGGTTGCCCCACACAGCCTGCTGCTCATACATTTGGCCATCCCTCACTAACCTATCTACCAGCCTTGTTGCCCCAATCAGCCTGTTCAGTCATATGTTCGGTCATATGTTCAGTTGCAACGGCCTCTAGCTCTTTATAGATATATTAGATGCCCAGTGCACAAAAATGTATACACTTGGGAGGGGGAGGGGGTGTCCCTCAGCTTGGCCTGTGCCCTCTTGCAATCTGAGAACCCTCGGGGGATGTCCACCTGCTGGCTTAGGCCCACTCCCTGGGCGATCAGGCCTAAGCTGGCAGTCAGACATTCCTCTGGCAGCCTGGGAGTCCTCAGGGGATGTCCACTTGTGAGCAGGGAGCAGGCCTAAGCTGCAGTCAGACATCCTTAGTGCTGCTGAGGAGGCAGGAGGGGCTCCCACCACCACCACTGTACTGGCAGCCATCAGCCTGCCTTGTGGCTGAGCAGAGCTCCCCCTGTAGGAGCACACTGACAACCAGGAGACATCTCCTGCATTGAGTGTCTGCCCCCTGGTGGTCAGTGTGTGTCATAGTGACCAGTCATTCCCAGTCGTTCTCCTGTTAGGGTTAATTTGCATATTACCCTTTTATTATATAGGATAGAGGCCTGGTACACAGGTGGGGACCAGCTGGTTTGCACTGAAGGGTGTCTCAGATCAGGGTTGGGGTCCCACTGGAGTGCCTGGTCCAGCCTGATGAGGGGGTTGATGGCTGTTTGCAGGCTGGCCAAGCCCCCCACTGGGAACCCTCACCCCATGAGGGTGTGGCCATCCTGGGTGAGGGGCTGATGGCTGTTTGCAGGCTGGCCACAGCCCCCAGCAACCCAACCTCCCAGTGAGGCTGGTTGAAAGCAGGTATCTGGTATTTATTTATCTTCTATAATTGAAACTTTGTTGCCTTGAGCAGAGGCCACAGCTGGCCAGGGCAGGCAGGGAAGCTTGGCTTCCTCCATCACTGGGGCAGCCAAGCCTCCTGCTTGCTCCAGCTCCGTGGCTGCTTGCCACCATCTTTGTTAGGTTAATTTGCATATAGTCACTCTGATTGGCTGGTGGGCATGGCTTGACATGTAGCAGAGTGACACCAATTTGCATGTTTCTCTTTTATTAGATTAGATAGATTATTGGTAGAAGTCCCTGCTTTACAAAAGAGAAGCCTGAGGAGTCATCACTTCCCCTTCTCCCTCCTCCCCACCAACGGCATGCTAATGAGCTATGTGCCAAAGCGCTGCTTGATTTGGTTTCCAGTCTACCTCTGTGAGAAGTATTTTGAAGGCAGACAAATGACTAGTTTCCATGGGAAATAATTTTAGCATGTGTTAGGCTAAGACAGAGCTATTGGTAAAATATAAAATAAGTTCGAGACAGAAAAAAACCCAACAGGGCAAAATGTGGAAAGAGATAGCCACATAATGGTTTGGTCTGCACGTGGGGTTCAGGAAATAACCAGGACAGTACACCCTTTCATTGAACTTTGCACCTGGGAACCGGGTGTGGCAATCATCAATGCTGTGATTTAGTGATTTCCAGTTTCTTCAGGCCTGTCTCTGGGCGATGATGCATCCAGGCCACTAGCTCTGGACATCAAGGTACAAGCAGGAGGCATGGAAGTCTCTTTAGGCTTGAGTATTTCATAGCCAGCATGAGATTCTCCAAAATTCTCTTTCTTTTGACAGGACTTATTAGTCAGAGTTCTCTGGAGAAACAGAACCAGTCTATGTGTGTATACATTACTGAATACATGTAATAAGAACTAGCTCACATAATTACAGTGGCCGAGAAGTTCCATGACCTTCCACCTACAAGGGGCAAGCCAGGACAGCTGGTGTGGGGTTCAGCTCAGGTGCTAAGGCCTCAGAAGCAGGCCCACGGGCGTCCGGGGAACAGAGAAGGTGGATGTCCCAGCTCCAGCAAGGAGAGCACTGTGTTCTTCCTCTGGCTTCTTGTCCTAGTCAAGCCTCTCCATACTGAATGATACCCCTGGCAATGGTGAGGGCAATCTTCATGCATCTATCCATTTAAATACTAATCTCTTCCAGAAACATCCACACAGACACACCCAGAAAGCAGCCGCCAAGTTGACATATACAATTAACCATCGCACATGACAACCTTTGAGATAGCCTTTGAGGTACTCCTTGAGCAACTACACTAAAGCTGAACTTCACTGCTGACCCACCGCAGCTGCATTCCATGTGAAAGAAACTGCATCTCAAAGCCAGGCCACTTCTGTGCTGTCTGTTATGCAGCTGCATCAGCCTGCGATGCACCAGCCGCACAAGCCTGCAATGCACAGCACAAGGATCAGCTGGAGGCAGAGGCTCATGGGGGCTCCTGTGCCACTCCATCCCTGGAAACAGCAATAAGACCTCGTCTGCACTCACTCAGGATGGAAGAGGGACATGGCAAGGCCTCCCACGCACAGGAGCGGCAGCCCAGATGCAGGCATTTCTGAGTCTACAGAACAGCCAAACAACCCACACCCTTTAGTGTCAAAACTATGGAAGACTCTGGAGCTGGGTGGCAAACTTGGACACCTACGGGGCAGCCAGGACCCATAAGGAAAGACTGTTTACTAAGTCTCCTGCTGTAACTTGCTGTGAGGAAGAAAACAGGGCAGTCATGAGGCTAACGGTGGCGGGAATTCCACTCTGTGCTGGGGAGACGAGAGTGTGGGCACCTGGATAACTGCAGAGTGTGCCTGTGGAACAGAGGGGGCCCCTGTGTGCTTTGGCCAGTTGCAGCTGAACAGGATTTGGTCCCGTGTAGCTGGAGCTGCCGCGCCTGCTGCTGCAGTCATTTACTAGTAAACCCTGGCTCAAGAGGCTTCAGCTCCGGAAGATGAGAGAGGGCAACACTGAAATAATGCTAATTCCTCAGATGATTACTTTACAAAGCAGCTTGATAACAAGGATAATGGTGGGGCTGGAACTCTCCTCCAGACCAGGAAGCTGGGTTCATTATAGTCAGGCTGTAAATGATGTTGTTGATGACCACGTTGGGCCTGAGATGCTAACCCCTGAAATGCAAGAACACACCAACAGAGACAGGTAACATTAAGAAGTTTAAGTTCGCTGCTCTCGTGCACTGAAAATGATTGGGTCACAGATTATTCAGTAGAACTAAGTTCTAGAAATTGCCTTTAAAAGCATATCGTTGTTAGAAATCACCCAGACCTAACCCAGACACATTCATCCATGTGTACACAGCGGGAGGATAATGTACCTTACCTCTTTGCATGAAAAATTAAAAAAAAAAGCCTGATGCTCTCTGATGTTAAGTTTGATGTGGCAACAGGAAAACTACAAGGCGAGGCACATGTGGGTGACATGTCGCTGAAGGACTGACTCTGTCCAAACCCCAAACTGGTCATTTTGAAGGACTTGCTGGCACCTGTTCTTACATGAATTTACGGAAGGCTGCACGGTGAGCATATAACTTGGAGATGCAGAAACACCAAATAAAAATTTGAAAACCAAATTGGTGTTACTGAAATCACACTGGCTCAGTAAACAGATAAAAGCCACTAAAAAAATTAAGCCAGCCAACAAAATCAATGCAGCGATGGGAAGCTCAGGAAAGCTGGTTATGTGATGGGTGCAGTTAAGGCAACTGTTTGCTTTTTACATCTAGACTATGTAAACGTACATATTCAGGCTAGGATGGCCTCATTTTTAAGGATCTGTTTAATTTTTTATGGCCAGTTCAATGAAGTAAAGGACCTATATGTCATATTCTCATGTAACTTAAAATTATATATTATGGGAATACATTTTTCTTTTCAAATAATGCAGCATTACAGATAAGGCTAATTCTCCTTTGACCTCTCCCCACTACCTCTCCTCCCCAGTCTGGCCTCTCCCTCCTCAGAGGTGAATACTCAGTGGTTTGAGAAATTCTCATGTCTTTGGTTGGAAAAACTGTTTTGTTTGACTTTTGGGAGCCATTACTATGTCCTTCAAAGCAGGAGTTAAAAAGATACACATAGGATTTTAAGGGATTAAGTGTGTTATGTAACCAATAAAAAAAATCCGTAAACAAAATATAAACAAGTGAATCCATTGCCAAGCAAGAAGAATACACCAAGACCCCAAATGGATGGCAGGATGGTTCAACCATAAGTAACCAAATCTTGACTTTACTCTTCTGCACTCCTGCTGGCTGTCTGGTTGAATTCCGGACAAAGGGCAGAACAGAGTGCAGGATGTGAAACTGCTAGGAACTGGGATTTGCCTGGGAACTATGCTAGGGCCTCCTCCAGAGCCCTCTCTCTCCTGTCCCCACCAGCCAATTCTCTGAAGAAATAGAATATAGAAAATTGCAACTCATTCACCTATTCTCTTACCCGATAAACAGAATTTTCTTGAGTGCCTTCCATCTGGTAGTGCTGTTTTTGACGCTGGAGTTATGATGATGAAACGGACAGACTTGGTCTCTGCCCTCATGGGTTATGGTCCAATGGATTAGACTGACAGTCAAATAATCACACAACGTGCTAAATTAATTATGAAAATGTAAGACATGGATTAGACCTTGGAGGCTTTCTTGCAGTTGTTACATTTAAGCAACTATCCAGAAAAGTAAGAAATCAATACATGCAATGTGTGTGGGGGGAGCCCTCAATGGTGTTCTAGGTCGAGAGACTCACATTTTAAAAGTCTAAGACTTTGAGGAGCTGCACAGGGTTGGGGAAAAGTAGATTTACAGTTGGTCATATGAAAAACTAGCTGTACCCGGCCACGCATTGCTGTGGCTCAGTCTGGTTAAGTAGAAAAGAAAGAAAAGAGAAAGCGCATCTTTCTAATATGTTTAATTGCACAATGCTTGTTGGTATACAATGCGCCCTCCCGGGAAGCTGCCTCTTCACTGCCTGGCTGTTCTGGCCTTGCACACGTGAGCCTCTGCAACCCGGGCCTCCCAGCACTGGCCTGCACCCCCACTCCCCACCAGTGGCCCGCACCCCACACCCCGCACCCCGAGCCCGAAGTGGCCCAGCTGCTCCTGACTCCCACTGGAAGGGGCCTTCGCTGAACTGCCCAAAAGCCAGAGGAAAAAGGAGCTGAGGAAACTCCCCCTCCCTCACCCGCCACACTCCCTGTGAGCCCTTGGTATGGGAGGGGGGGACTGCGGCAACTGCCTGCGCCTTAAGTCCCAGCCCAGCCCCGGCCTGAGGCCCAGCCCCACACTGGTTGATATTTTGCAATATGATAATTGGCATGCTGATTGAATTCCATCCTTGGCAGATCGAGTGAATTCCAAAATTTTGTTGGATAATTAACCACTTCATTTGCTTCCACAACAGTGTTGACAGACTTGTATGTGACTGCCTGGCTTTGAATGTTAGACTGAATAATATTGTTAAGTTCATAGTGTGTGTTGCTTTTACCTCCAATAGTTGGGGCTATTTTTCAAAAAAAACATGATTTTACCTGTATTTTTTTTCAAAAAAAGCATTTTTTTACCTGTCACAGGTGTGACATCTATATAATGTAGGTATAGAAAAACACGCATGTATTCAAATGCAACATTGTGTCAAAATTTCAAAGCAATTGCTGAACAACTTTTTGAGATTTGAGATTTTGAACAAACAAACATTTATATTTTTATTTAGATAGATAACAATTGATGAATAGTAATGCAAGAATAAACTCAACTGTAAGCTTACTTTTGCCCTCCCTGTAAGTAGAAGTTACGTCAGATCGGATAGGGCTAGTCTCATCCTCAGAGACTTGTGCAGTCCCTCAGGCCCTTGTGTTGAGAAGGCTTGTGCTGGGCTTAATGCTCTATGGTCACCACCTTTTTGTTGTTGTTTTTTTTGTGTGTGTTTTTGTTGTTGTTGTTTGTTTTGTTTTGTTTTGTTTGTTAGTCCTCACCCCTTTGATTTTTAGAGAGACTGGAAGGAAGGAGTAGAGACAGAGAGAAGCATTGATGTGAGCCTGCAACCAAGTTATGTGCCCTTGGCTAGAATCAAACCCTGGACTCTTCAGTCAATGGGCTGACACTCTATCCACTGAGCCAAACTGGCTAGGGCTATGGTCACCATCTTTAAATTATTCACCATTTTTGAACAAGTAACCCTGTATTTTTATTTTGCACTGGGCCCTTCAAAATATATAGGCAGACCACGTGGGAATTTGATTTTGTCCTGCAGCATTGGGGGATTTTAGGCAAGGAGGGACATAATCTCATTTGTACAGGACTACTCTGGTGAGATGTAAAGAATAGAAGGGTAGCTTTAGCTTGTTTGGCTCAGTGGATAGAGCATCAGCCTGTGAACTGAAAGGTCCCAGGTTCAATTTTGGTCAAGGGCACATGCCTGAGTAGTGGGCTCCATCCCCAGTGGGGGACTTGCAGGAAGCAGCTGATCCATGATTCTCTCTCATCATGGATGTTTCTATGTCTCTATCCTTCTTTCTTCTCTGAAATCAATAAAAATAAAAATAAAAAAAGAATAGAAGGGTAGACATTATCATTGTCCATAACATTGAAATGTATCGTACAGCTGGCAAAACCAAATATGCCCAAAGGGTATTATTAAAAGTAACATGTTACAGAAATATATTGAAGAGGACTCTGGGAAATTGACGGCGGGGGGGGGTGGGGGGGGGTCATCTAATGACATATCCTGGTTGGGAAAAGCTATAATATCTTACTCAGTTTCTTTAATCTCCTTTTTCTCTGAGTTAATACCAATTCCCTTTGCTTCTTCAACTCAAGGCTCGATTTCTTAAGTCAATTAAGAAGCTTAAAGATCTGAAAACCACCATGTCGCATTTGAAGCCTCAGAATAACTTTTGGAATTGCCTAATTTCTTTGGCTTAATGTTAGAGACCCCCACAGCAGGTGGGGGCGACTTTGCCTTCTTCCTTCCTATTATTGAATAAGCCCAGAAAACTCTAAGATGATTATGATGAGGTTTTTCAGTTGTTTGTCTGAATCTCCACTAATCTAATTCCTCAGATACACTGGCGTGCATCCCAGAGTCACTTGGCTGCCTCTTCGACTTAATGTGGCCTTATGTCTATGGTCAGTGACATTTCTGTTCTAGGCATTTCCCATAAGCACCATTTTGTGCCATTACTGCCAGTCACGCCAGTCTTCTTGGTGCTTTATCTGTGGGCACTGTCCAGGGGGACTTTCTGCAATGATGGAAAAACTCCATATCTTCTCTGTTGAAAATGCTAGCAACCAGCCACATGTGGCTACTGAGCACTGTCTAGAGTTCCATGAAAGTGTTGGCCACTGGAGCTCAGGAAAGCTACTTAGTTGTCCAATGTCACAGAGCCAGAACAGGGCTCATCGAGATGTAAACCCAGCTCTTCTGGCTCTCAGTCCCTTTCTCTGAGTTATAAATGGGGAGTCCCAGAGAACCTTTATTTGCAAGGTTGTATAGAGCACCTGTTAAGTGTAATGAGTGTGTGGGGATGCCAAGAAATAAAATAGGGTCAAAAGGGGTGAGCAATAAGAAAATTACTTTATTGACCTCCAAGAGCAGAGAAGAAGAAGGGAGCTCTTGTGGACCTCTTAGATCACCAAGGAAGGAACGAGAGACCCCATGGTCCCTGCAGGCATCCAGAGGTGTCCCCACTACTGCTGCCCAGAGGAGTCAAGTTCTGCCTCTGTGCTCTGCCGGCATGTGAGCTCTTCAGGCTTGCTGGTGCCTGACACACACAGGCTGGCAGATCTTCCTGCCCACACCACTCAAAGGTCCTTGGGTTTGGTGAAAATGAGACTAAGCAACTTGCCTGAGACACACAGTTACAAAGAGACTAAAGTCCAGGTTGAAGTCGAGATCCCTTTGACCTGAACATTAACTAGGGCAGCATCAGGGGCAGATGCTGCAAGGTTTGTACACTGACTGTGGCGTGTTGAGTTCCAGGCTCAGAAATTAGGATTTGACCCACTGGCAACAGGAAGCCGGTATGGACTTCTCAGTGGAAGTACTGAGGAAGTAGAAAGGAGGAAGACTGAGCTGGTGGTAGTGTGAGAGTGGGTAGAAGGGAGGGCTTCAGGGAAAACCATGCTTCAAGGTAACCCAGAGACTCCAATCTCTCATACCCAGGAGCAACCTCAGAGGCACCAGGGACAATGCAGCATTGGAATGTGCCCCTATTTTATTTTATTTTTATTTTTTGCCCTACCCAGCATGCCAGGTAAGGACAAGCTTTCTTATTATTTTCCTGAGCCAGTGGGCACACTTTTCGTAGTCTTTATTTTTTACTTATTTATTTATTTTTAAAACATATTTTATTGATTTTTTACAGAGAGAAAGGGAGAAGGACAGATAGAAACATCAATGAGAGAGAAACATCAATCAGCTGCCTCCTGCACACCCGCACTGGGGATGTACCCGCAAGCAAGGTACATGCCCTTGACCAGAATCGAACCCGGGACCCTTGAGTCCGCAGGCCAATGCTCTATCGACTGAGCCAAACCAGTTAGGTCAAAATCTTCATATTTTTATTTAAGTTTCTAAACAGACAACTCATTGCTTAATAGAGACAAGTACATTCCTAGGTCTAATGAAATCTGATTTAAAGCTTCACTGTCTGACTTCTTATCAGACTTTCCAGTTGGGAAACCTACTTGCCCATCAGTTGTTCTACTACATGCAGTTATGGCCTATATTTGAACACAACTGAAGTCTTCTTTCCTATTTATAGTTATAATGTTACTTTGAACTATAGCATTTATATCACTACTTTCATTACACTCATTCTTTAATAAACCACTTTTAAGTCATTGATTATTTTTTTCTGATCTGGGATTTAACACAAAAGAATAATGACAACAAAGTGTATAAACTTTTAAAAAGAATAATTTGCAAATAAAATAATGCTAAATAAATCAGCTTGGCTACAATGTACAGGATGAATATATTTAATAAACATTGACTGTAAAATATGTCCCATTTTCTAGTCTTCAACAGGAGATGTTTCACATTGGGTAGATGGCTTGGGAAGGTACTCTACCAGCAACTTAAGTATAGGCTATTTCTGAGTGGAGTAATCAGGTGAGAGGTGGCTCATATGCCCATGAGATTCTGTATTTGGGTGACTTGGGAAAACAATATAAGCAGAACTCTGTATCCCTAGGGACAGATAATATAAAAAACTTTACCTCTTTGATTCTCAGAAAAAGGGGGACAATCTGAAAAGGTCAAAGCTTATGATCTTCAGGAATCTCATTTTCCCTCCATGCAACCGGACAACTTCCCTCTCAATATCCTCAACTGTTTTTATTTTTTGTCCTTTATTGTAAGAGCTGCCCAGATTCTTTAATTTATCCCTCTCCTTTAACCTTCTGACTGTTTCACCATGGCAGGAAGAATGGCCATTCTCTCCTCCTCTTGATGGAGTTTATAGATTTCACTAAACAGCAGAGAGAGATTTTGAGGCTCATGCTTCCTTTTCAATGGGATATATATATGTCAACTAAGAGCCCACTAGTAGACATAATGAATTTCAAGTCATCAAGAGCCCAGTGCTCACCACCCCTCTGGGAGGAGGGCTCTTGAAGTGGATAGAGGAAGGCCAGCCTGTTCTCTCATGCAATATGCAGGTAACATCCAGAGAGAAGGAGGGTTCTAAAGCTTGGGACAAGGTGGTGGCCTCTTACTTCTTGACTCTTGCCCCAGCATTGAAATCTGGGAGCCCCCATTCTCAGATGCCAATGTAGAGAGAGAGGTAAGGCCTTGAGAAAATCCTGACCTCACTTACCGACTAAGGATAACCACCCGGCTTCAGGTAGCCACTGAAAATACCAGAAAGAGTATGTGGCATATGAGCACTGGTTCTAGCCCAGAGCCCTGCCCATTAGTAGACATTAGAATTTCAAGTTGCCAAGAGCCAGTGCTCACCGCCTCTTTGTGAGGAGGCCTCTTGAAGCGGGTAGAGAAAGGCCACCATGTTCTCTTTGACACTCTTCCACAGGGAGAAGGGAGCGAAGTCTATTCCTCTGTGAGCCAAAATATGAAAAGATAGAGAAAAATACTCCTGTCAGGCATCAGTATGGTTGACTGTTATGGGTTGAATGTTTGTGTCTCCAAAATTCACATGTTGAAACCTAACACTCAAGAGGTATAAGGAAGGGAGACTTTGGGAGATAATTAAGGCATGATGGTAGGGCCCTCAGGAATGGGATGAGGGCCCTTAGAGATGAGGCCCAGAGAGCAGCTTTGCCTCTTCCACCAAGTGAGGACATCAGGAAGCGACAGCCATCTATGAACAGAGAGTGATGCTCACCAGACTCTTCAAATGTTTTACATTTCCAACCTAATGGCTCACCTGGTCTCTATTCTGACACTTAGATGTCAAGGCAGTTCAAAACAAGAGAAGGTGGCACAGTAGGATCACCGAGTACCTCTGGAATGTCTGATGCAGTGATAAGCGCCTACTGGAAGAGCCTTGGAGCATTATTGTGTCTCCACACTCCCCATGACGCTTTCTGAACGCATATTGTGTTCAGGGACTTTGAGAGGTTTTCTAGGGCAAAGTTGAGTCCTTTTTTGTTTTTCAATCTGATTATAAAACTTAGCAGCCATGCACATGAAGACATACTTTTATTATTATTTCCATTTTAAACATAAGGGAAATGAGTTTGGGGTATAAAGAAGCTTCCCAAACCCCTTAGCAAGAAGACCAGAACTGGACCTCATGCAGGAGTTAATGCTGTGCCACCAGCTCACCCTAAAACGTGAACTTTCTCACCTGTTCACTGTCTCTGAGGATCCCCATTTCACAGTGCTTGGTCCCTGAACAGAGGATCAGCCCCGCCTGGAGCAGGATGAGGATCTGGTGTGCTCTGATGAAAGGCTGTGCAGGACGAACACTCAGTCATGGTCACACATCTGAGGGCCTGAGCTCTGTGTATCCAGACCTGGCCATTCCTGTGTTTGGTTCTATGAACCAAATCATGAAAAGGTAGAGAAAAGCCCTCCTTCTGGTTGACTGCTTTGGTTTGAATGCTTGTGTTCTCAAAATTCATATGTTGAAACCTAAGCCCCCAGAGGTTGGTTCTGCCGGAGCACTTGAGGGAGGGCCAGTCTGTGCCAGAAAATGTGGTTCAGTGTTGCTCTCTAGTTGGTGGAAGCACCACCCCTGCTGTAGGTGATGGAGGGCAGCTGCCCTCAGGGCAGGTTTCAGGGTGCCAGGACACAACACTCAGCTGCAGCTCATCAACACATCATCTACTGCAAGCCCCCAGCACCTGCATGGCAGCAGAGCCATTCAGGGTGTCCAGATTGGTTTGTGGAGAAGCCTGGGGTGTGACACCAGGTTCTACTGCTCTTTTCTTGGCCACAAACTCCAGCCACAGGCCACTTGTGGTCTGAGTCCTAACCTCGCTCTGGGCACATGTAAGCGAGGCTCCGTCACAAAATGATGAGGCTGTACTCCCACCTCTGGATGGAGTGGCAGTGATCCCTGGATAGACCATTTCACGAATGAGAGTGGTCATTAGAGTCTTAGAAAGCAAGCCACTTATTACAAACTTGAACTAGTTTCATCTTAGTTTGTCAGGCTGCTTACCTTTTGCTGTCTCCCAAATTTTACGAAAGCCACATGCCTTCTCTCAGCTGTGCAATAAAGTAGCAGAAGAAGCCATTTTCCATTCGCCTGCATTCATTTGCAGGGAGGACACAGCAAAGCCCCACAGGCTGAGTGGCTTGAACAACAGATCTTGATTTTCTCACAGTTCTGAAGGCTGGAATCTGAGATCAAAATGTGAGCAGGGTGCTCTCCTCTGAGACCTTTCTCCATGGCTGCGGACGCTCCCCTCTCCCTATATGGCCTGTGAGCTGCATCTGTCCCTGTCCTAACACCCTCTTCTGATGAGAACAGTCACTCTGGATGAGGGCCCAGGCTAGTGACCTCGTGTTAGCTTAACCACCTATTCACAGACCCTCTGTTCAGATCCATCACATTCTGAGAGCCTGGGCTTTAGGACTTGAACATATGAATTTTAGGCAGATGTAATTCAGTCCTAACATCCCTCCACAGGGCAGTATGGTGGGTCTCAGCAACGAGTGAGGGAACTCCAAAGGGACGAAACCTCTGCAGCTTCAAGTCTGGCCTCCCCTCCGCCACAAGAGAGTCTCCTTTCAGAACAGCCTAGAATTTCTGGCTTTATTAAAAAAAATAGAGAGAATTATATTTCTTTGCAGTTTATCTCTTAGACAAACTCACAGTCTTACAAACCTATGCAACCCATCACGAATTCTACCACCCCCAGCCCTCCCTCCTCTCATAGACCTCACCGCACCTTCCCAAGGCACAGTGCAAACCTAGTGCTCGTGGCCAGTCAGCGAAGTTCAAGCTACTCCCCCACGTGGCCCCAACATGCCTTCCCCACACTTGTCCTCCACTACTGTGCTCGGTAGCCCTCTGTTCCAGCCAACCAGAAAGCCTCCACCCCTGTAGAGGCTACCTTTGCTCATAACATCCCCTTTATTCTGTCACAATTCATCCTGTTCGTCTGTCCCCACCTTTAAATTCCACCTCCTGTATTAAAAAAGTAAAAGCCCTCACCCTTCAGTCCCATTATCACTTGTCACTTTGTCTTTCTTGAACGACACTGATCTTGCTTTATCTTCTACTCCCATGACCCCTTGCACACAAGGCAGCCCCGTTTCTTCGCCCACTGAGTGACCCGGCCTAGAAGATCCAGCACAAGTTTAATTGGACAAAGCTGCTGCCCCATCTCCATGAGCCCTGACATCACTTTCAGGCTCTTTACTGCTACTGCTCTCCTCTTTCGAGTCAATCAATGTCTTTGTCCGTTTGGGCTGCTGTAACAGAATATCAGAAGCTGAGGGTCTTAGGAATGGCAGAAACTCGCTTCTCACAGTTCTGGAAGCTGAGGTCCAAGAGTAAGGTGCCGACAGATTTGGAAATTTAAAATGTTTGAAGTAGGTAAATAAATGGGTTGCAAAACAGCTTGAAGCAATGTTCCACAGCCACAGTGTGGTGCCTATAAACACAGGTCACCTCAGTGGTCACACCCTAGTAGTGCACCGGAGGTTTGGAGAGTTGTTTGTCTTCCTAACCACACTTTCATTCATCAGTTCAACAAATACCAATAAAGCGCCTATTTTATGCCAGGGACTGGACTTAGCCATACGAATTGGAAAATAGTAAGACAAGTCCTGGGTTTCCACAGGCTCATAACCTAGGAGGAGGCACCCAATAAAGAAATAAAGAGTATAATTAGATTTATAACGACTGGATGTGGTATTCATGGTGTCACAGTCTCTGAGCACAGGTCTGTTACGTACAGTGATTATTATCAACACTTTATTTTTTAGGTCAGTTTTAAGTTCACAAAAAAATTGAGAAGAAGTAACAGATTTCCCACATACTCCTTGTCCTCACACAGGCACAGCCCCTCCTTCCCCCTATCAACATCTCCCACCAGAGTGGGGCCTTTGTTACAATCAATAAACCCACACTGACTCATCATAATCACCCAAAGTCCATAGTTTACCCTTGGGGTTCATTTCATGCTATTCATTCTATGGTTTTAGACAAATATGCGATGATGCATATGCATCATGAGAGTACCATACAGAATAGTTTCAATGTCCCAAAAATCCTCTGTGCTCTTCCTATTCATCCTCATCTCTCCCAAACCTCTGGCAAACACTGATCTTTTTATTAACTCCATAGTTCTGCCTTTCCCAGAAGTTGAAGTCATGCAGTGTGTAGCCTTTTCAGACTGGCTTCTTTCACTTACTAACAAGCATTTGAGATTTTTCCATGTAGTTTCATGGCTTCATAGCGCAGTTCTTTTTGTGCACTAATTAACACCCCATAGTCCAGATGTCCTGCAGCTCATTTACACATGTAGGGATTTTAATTTTGCTGAGGCACAGAATAAACCGGTTGGCTGAGAGCACAGTGTGAAATGTATGGGCAGGAGCAAGTCACCAAAGTGGCGAGGAGATGGCCGACTGCCCATCTTCTACATCCCAGAGGTGTTTGGTTCTCTGTGGGGGCCACCAGCACAGCTGCCTTCGCCATGTGATAAAATCCTGTTTTTGTTTTGTTGAGAAAAAATAATCTTGAGACAAAAATCCAGCCTCTAGTGGCAATGGTGAAAATGAGGAGACGGGAAAGACCTCTAAAGATGGAAATAAAAGTGATTATTATTGTTCTTAAAAAAAAAGAAAAAAAAAAAAAGAAACAATTGTCCTTCTCCAGAAACCAGAAGCTTCTGAGAGAAAGGGTGCACTGCATGGGTGGGCCCGATGTGGAGACTCAGGATGTGCTCAGAACATATCCCTGATGGATAGGAAAGCTCTGTTCCACACGAAGCATAAAACAGTAGGGAGAAAGTCTCGGGAGAAGCTTAGGAAGATTTTGCAGCTGATTCCTGGAAGATGTCATATAATTACCATGTGACTAAGGTCAAGTGATGAGAAAGACCATACTTAGTCTGTGAGGGAAATACTAGTCAAAAATGAAAGAAAGAGACTTCTGTTTCTGGCCAAGAAGGAGTTATAGGGACTATTTACCTTCCGACCAGAAAAGGAAAAAAACAAACAACAACAAATACAGGCAAAATATACAGAAAGTGGACACTGGACATCAGACAACCAGCAGCAGTAATCTTGAGAGACAAGAAACAAATTAGGGCCCTGGCCAGTTTGACTCAGTGGATAGAGTGTCGACCTGCAGGTTCAATTCTGGTCTCAAGGGCACATGCCTGGGTTGTGGGCTTGATCCTCAGTGTGGGATTTGCTGGGGGCAGCCGATTAATCATTCTCTCGCATCACTGATGTTTATATCTCTCTCTTTCTCTCCAAAATTCATATATATATATATATATTAGTGGTTGGTTGCAGAAAGATTCCTGCAAGAATAGGGCTTCCTGAGCCAGAGCAAAGCAGAGAAGGGAGCGAAGCCTGCCTCGGCTCCCTTCTCTGCCACCTCGGCTCCCTCCCTCCCTTCTCCCTCCCTTCTTCACTGTCTCTGCTGCCTTGGCCCCCTTCCCTTCTCCACCACTTGGCTCCCTTCTGCAGCACTGGGCTTCCTTCTATGCTGTCTTTAGTCTTCACTCTCCTGTGTATGCAAATTAACCATCTTTGATGGGTTGATTTGCATATAGTCGCTCTGATTGGATGGTGGGTGTGGCTAAGGTGCAAGAGAGTGAGGGTTAATTTGCATATTACTCTTTTATTAGATTTTATACACACACACACACACATACACACACTGAAAGGCCAGATTATTATGACCACCTGATGCTTTAGGCAAATTGGCTATAATTTCCCGCTGAAGTTGCTAGAGGGCCAGACCATTATAAATAGGGAAGCAGGTTGTTTACCACAACAGTAGAAGTGATTTTTTCCCAAAGATATGGGTAAACAAAGTGATTTAAGAGCCTTTGAATGTGGTAAACAACCTGCTTCCCTATTTATAATGGTCTCGCCCTCTAGCAACTTCAGCACGAAATTATAGCTAATTTGCCTACAAACGTCAGGTGGTCATAATAATCTGGCCACTCAGTGAGTGGCTAGAGTAGCTGAACCTTGTGTTATCATCCAGTTTCCAAGACCCAAAGAGTTTTCAGGCTCCAGGAAGCAAGGAGGAATGTGGAGCAGAGCGAGTTGTAGAAGACACCCTGGAGGGGTCCTGGACTGTGAGAGGGCATAGTCCAGGCTGAGGGACCCTCCGCACCAGTGCAAGAATTTTGTGCACTGGGTCTCTAGTGCACAAGAAGAACATTTTAATGCTTCAAGACCCTCCCTTAGGAAGATGCTTCAAGGGACAGTCCTTAAAGCACTCTGCAGTTTTTCCTGGACATGATACACTTTGTACTCTTCGTGTGTGCAGGTTGTTAAGAAAGCATAGCTTGATGAAGAGGGAACAGTTGCCTGGGGTATAGGTACATCATCCTGCACTGGACTGCTGTCTCACAGCCCCAGGAGCTCTGCCCAGCAGTGCCTGCACAGCGTCTAGGCCAGGGCTGGCCCTCAGCTCAGTGCTACCATCAACACTGTGGCCCACTGGTGGTTGCAGAACAATGCTTCTTACTACAACTACTTTTTCTAACCAATGAGGTTCTAAATGTTGAGAGTTATTATTTTTATTATTCAGCATCTTTCCCAACATAGGGTTCCTTTCTTGTTATTTGATATTACATTGCAGTTTGAAGAATGCCATTTGATTCAGTGTTCAAAAAAAAATTGTAATAGTCAGGCTCCTGCCACAGAGGAGAGTTTGTGGTTCAGGCCAGGGACTGTGGGTGCCATAGGGCCAGCCTCAGCCTCTCGACAGCAGTGCCACTTTAATTGTAGTCCACCACATGGCCACAGCCAGCTCACAGACTGTTACTGGGCTGCCGTGATCTAAGCACAGACATTGAGAACAAGAATTTACAAACTTTCCTAGCAGTTTTATGTTACACGTCCTAGTGCAGGATCAGTGAGTGTGTCCATCTCGCATGTCTAGCAGGATGCTGTAATTGACTGATAGATTAAGAAGACAAAAAGGAAGAAAGGAAAGGAGGGAGAGAAGGAAGGAGGTAGGGGGGAGAGAGGAAGGGAGAAAGGGAGGGAGGGGGAGGGAGGGGGAAGGAAGGGGGAAAGAGAAGGAGGGAAAAAGAAAGAAAGATGGTGTTTCATCTCTGTTAGTTTGAGAAGCCCTGCTCTGTGCTGCACCTCACACTCCATGGGTACCCAGGACTCTTGGAGACCCACAGGCTTCTCCCTAGAACCACAAGATTCTCAGAAACACCTGAAAATCTCCACTTGGAAGCAATTCTCATAGAACCTCAGGAATCTCCTCAGTCTCTTTCACCTCACCACTCCCCTTCCTCCAAGATGCTGCTGAGCCAACGACTCCAATCCATCGTCCAGATTGCCGAGCAGCAGGAGTGCTTGGAGCCAGGCTGCTGCTGCAGGGACACTGCCTTTACCCCTGGCAGAGTCCTGCCTCTGAGGATAGCATGTTTGGCACCTAAGCCCAACTTCTAGGATTCTTCATGTACCAGTTCCTTTTCGCTGTGTAACAAGTAACTACAGGATGTAGTGGCTTAAAGAGACAAATTATTGGTTTTCCAAATCCTGAGGGCTGGCTTGGCCTTTTTTGGCATCCCTTCTGGTCTGAGCAAGGACCAGCAGTCCTCTCCAGGGATGGTTCACATGTGCCGTGCCTCTACTGGGTTGGCTGAGATGGTTGGAATACCTCTCCAGGTGGCCTGTCAGTATCCAGCAGGCCTCCCTCAGGCCTCCCTGGGACTGTTCAGATGATGGGGCAACAGAATCCAGCAGGAAGCGGACAAGCCCCAATGAGCAAGCACCATTTAAGTTTCAGCCTGTGTCATACTCTTAATGTCCCATTGGCCAAAGCAGGTCACTGGGCCTGGTCCAGAGTCAAGGAGTGGAGGAATAGACTATATCTTTTCATGTGGGAACATGAACGCTACATTGCAAAGAAGCATGCATATAGGAATAAGAAGCTTTTGTGGCTATTTTTGCATTTAATACAGATTGAAGAGGCCAAGTGACTTTGTTTGCTCTTGGCTTGCAGTAGCTGCTCAATAAATAGCTATTGAATAAATACTTTTTTAAGAGCCTTTGGTTTTTCTTCTCTTCACCTAGTTGAGGTTAATTTAAGATGTTTAAAATACCCTTCTCCCAGAGTCTGGTGTTGACTGTGGATGACCTGGGATGCCAAAAACACTTAGCCACCTCCTGCCTACTCTGCCATCGTGAAAGAAGCCAGCAAAGTCCAGGGACCTTAGTAAAACTAACTGTATGGCTTTTATAGAAGCAACCACTGGTGTGGACTGAGAACTGATGCTTCAGTGTGCAGTTGTTAGCATCCAGTTCTAGTTCTACTGCAGTATTCACACATAACACTGTGTATAGAGTAAGGGTTGGGGACCAGCTGCTGGAATTGTTGCATGAGAAAAGGCTCCACCAGGCACCTGAGTGGGACATATGCACAGAGTGTTGGCTCTGGGGGACTACCGCTAAGTCTATGCACAGGTTAATGTGCAGTTATTGTTTTCCTTAGCTCCATAACTGAGCAGCCCATCATCCAGCCTCCTAGCTGATCTTCTCCCTCAGCTTGATGGTGTGAAGGTTCTTTTCCAGTTGGCAGCCCATGGGCGCTTCCTGTCTATGACTTTAACCCTGAGTTCTCTGCAGGAAACTCTTTATTTGGATTATTTGAGGAACCTGGGATGGCCAGTGTGATGATAGCTACAGAATACTTCTCCTTCTCTGGAGAACTGCCCATCCCTCTCCACAGCATGAATCCCAGTGGTATCACTACATCTCCAGGTACCAACTCCAATGCTCCTCTATGTCTTACTTCTCTATATGGGTTTGTTAGAAGGTTGTGGGGTGATCTAGGGAAAAAATGGCAATATGAAACAGTAATAGGCAACCAGCTTTATTAGGACACTTGGGCAGGGTTGCATGAGAGGCAAAGTCCCACACAGAATGAGACTGTTCGATGGCTACGGTGAGCAGAGAAAGAGAGCTCCTGGGAAAGAAGGGGGCCTGAGAGGAGCCTACCTGTTTAGGTGGTGTTGCTCAGCTGCATGGTGGGTCAGAGGATTCTGATAGACTGGAGCAACTGGGGGTCTTATAACCACAAGGCTCTCTTTCATCAATGGCCAGCAGATGTGAGGTGAGTCTTGAGGGGGTATGCAAAGCATACAGATTATAAACGGCTAAAAATCTTGTTTGGGTTATCTAAACTAATAAAAGCGCAATATTGAAATTACTCGTCCCTTTGGGACGCCTACAGCCAATCAGAGCAGCTGTATGCAAATTAGCACAGCCAAGATGGCGGAGGCCCACAGCAAACCGGTCCAGTGGGAGGAGCAGGGTGGGAGGAGCAAGCAGCCTCCAGGATGCAGCCTGGAAATAGACAAATCGGGAGGGGTGGGACACGCACATGCAGAGGCTTAGCCTCCGAGACCCGAGGTGGGTTCCAGGACACGGTGGCAGCCGCAGGTTTGGGAGCCGGCAGGCCAGCCCCTGCCCCTGCGGCTGAGGCCTAGGAAGCGATCGTTGGCAGGAGAAGTACTTAGCACCCTGCATGCCCGGCTCCTGGGTTTGATCAGCCTGGGCAGCTGGTGCTAAAGGTGCTTTCCGGTGCCCAGAGAGGCGTGTCCCATCCACAGGGGCTAAGTCCTGGGCTGGGGGCGGGTACTTAGCGCCCTGCATGCCCGGCTCCTGGGTTTGATCAGCCTGGGCAGCTGGTGCTAAAGGTGCTTTCCGGTGCCCAGAGAGGAGTGTCCCATCCACAGGGGCTAAGTCCTGGGCTGGGGGCGGGTACTTAGCGCCCTGCATGCCCGGCTCCTGGGTCTGATCAGCCTGGGCAGCTGGTGCTAAAACCAGGGAGGCGTGTCCCATTGGCCAGCACAGGGGCTAAGAAAGCGATGGGAGAGAAAACAATGGGGACCCACAGGCAGCACCCAGCAGGGCCTGCTTGGAGGTCACCATGATGACCCCCACACAGACAAGTGGGGGCTGCAGGCAGCACACAGCAGGGCCTCCTGGGTGACAGGGGAACAGGGAAGCAGGGTGACCAGAGAGCAGGTAATCGGACTGCAGGCAGCACCCAGAAAGGGCTGCTGTACTGCCATGGGGGAGCAAGGAATCTCTGGGAGGTCACTGTGGTGACCCCCTAGCTGACAATCATGCTGCAGGCAGCACACAGCAGCATCTGCTGGGCAGTGGTGGCCACCATGGGGGAGCAGGCAAGCGGGCCACCAGAAAACAGGCATTAGGACCAGCAGGCAGCACACAGCAGGGCCTGCTGAGCTGTGGCTGTGGCGAAGAGGGAGCAAATCAGGACCCACAGTCTTGATGGCAGTGGCAGTGGCAATTGGGGAGCAAGCAAGCAGGGTGACCATGGAGCAAGCAATGGGGACCCACAGGCAGCACCCAGCACGGACTGCTGAGTGGTGGCTGCATCCACCAGAGAGCAGGCAAGTGGGGTGCCCAGGGAGCAGGCTATCAGCCTGCAAGCAGCACCCAGCAGGGCCTGCTTGCCCATCTCCATGGTGTGGAGCAGACAGGCCTGGCAGAGAGCAGAGAACCGCATGAAATGGATCAAAGCCATCAGTAGCACATCTCCTGAGGGCTCCCGAATTGAGAAGGGTGCAGGTCGGGCTGAGGGAACTCCCCACCTGCCCTCCCCCTCCCCACTTACCTGTGCACAAATTTCATGCACCAGGCCTCTAGTTTTTAAAATAATTAGATGTGTAAAACTTTGAGTTAGATGCCAGTAGGCTTTGGACATAAGGGTTCTCAGCCTGCAGTGAAGAAATAAACAACATAGGGACCAATACATAGAGGCTACCTGTGGATCATTCATATAGCACTATAACCATATGGTCTTCAAAGACCAGGATGAGGCCACCCCCTGAGATGAATCATGATGGTGGTCCTTCCAAAAGGAGAATGAACATATAATAAGGGAGAGCCTGAGTAACCACTGGGAAGGACATGGCATAGATGACCTCTGACCACATCTATCCAGTTCCTTACTTAGGATCACAGTGATGATTCTCTGGCCTCTGTGGATGGCTTCTCTTCCCTGCCTGGGAAACGTTGCCATTTTCTCCATTTGCCTTTGCCAATAGTGACTAGACTGTCAGAGCTGGAGAGGCCATGGGGAACTCCCGTGTTCCCATGGGAGTTTCATGGAAATGAAGTCTTAGAGAGAATCTGAGAACAAAAACTCCAGGGTACGATAAATGTAGGAAATGCTTCATAAACATGCCCCTCCTACAGGTCCACAAGCAGGTGCATGTCAACAATTTGTTGTTATGTAACAGTGAGGCATGAGGCCATGGCAGGTAGGCCACCCCTGGGAAGGCTGTTGAAAATATCTTGCTGAAAAGGAAAATTCAAAAAAGTCTTGAGGTCTCCCAATTATTGAAAGCTTGCAAAGAAATGAAATTGAAATATTATAGGTATCTTGATTTCATTATGGTTGCACATTATAATGGATGAATGAGGTGAGAAAGAGAAAGAGATCGCTTATGAGAATAATGTGGTAGGTGATAGACCACTGACAATCATGTAGGGTGTTTCCCCTTGGTCAAATGGACCATAATTTTCAGTGTACTTTTACTCATCTGAACCATATCTGACACACTCTTGGTGTGGGTCATAGAGATTCTCAGACTCAAAGTCAAATAACTAAAATCAATGAACTGTAGGCTTATTCCTCAAGATCAGTAAAAGTTCAGGCCACTCCCTACCCTAAGTCTTATGGGGTATTTAAATAAGTACAAATAAACTTACCAAACTCATGGTCCATATAAATGATGCATTTTACCAGCAATATTGTAGGAGGTACAGCTTAACTCCACCCTGGCATGACACCTCTGTGCCTGGATATATGACTCCATTTGGAGATGGCACAGAAGAAGAAGCAAAGTCTGCTTGTGGCTCCCCGCTCTGCCCCGCTCCCCCATGCCCCAGCCCTCCCTGAAGCAGGCCCCATGCTTATTCCCTCCATTTAAGCCAGAAAGCCACAGATTCATCATGATGAAGGCATGAGGCTAAGATGTGGGGTTAGTAATCACTATCATCCCCATGATATGTTCACTTTGTGTGAATTTATTTTTCCCCTTTTAAGTTAGAACCTGTAACAGTGTCAAAAGAATTCTTTTATACTGCATCCTCCAAGCTGTACAGCATTACAGAGCTTGCTTTCATTTTTATCACTGTGGAACTTGGGGTACATCTAAGATTATACATTTGATGGAGTTTTGTGGCTAAGAATGTAGGGTCTTGGCCTCAGGTGTCAAAATTTACATTTGGCTACACCACCTGCCAGCTGTGTGCCCTTGGGCACTACATGCACCTTTTGGTGACCTAGGGGTCATGGCAGTCCATTCCTCCTGGGGTTGTTGTAGGTAACAAATGAGAGGTTTAACACCATGCCTGGAAAGTGTCCAATAGATTACAGCTATAGTAATTTGAAACATTTTCCCAACTAACCACATTGTAGTTCCTCATTTCACTAAATAATCATACTTACATTATTTTAATAGCTACATAACATTTCATCTTTTCACTGTACCAATATTTGCCCAATCATTTTTTTATTGTTTGAGAGTTAGAATGTTCATATTTTCCTTCATCAGAAAGAGTGCTGCAATAAATACCTCAAGAGCCACAGTTTTGCATACCCATGATTATTTTAAGCTACATTTCTACAATTTTAATTCTTTTTTTAAAGTATATTTTATTGATTTTTTACAGAGAGTCAGAAACATCAGTGAGAGAGGAACATCGATCAGCTGCCTCCTGCACACCCCCTACTGGAGATGTGCTTGCAACCAAGGTACATGCCCTTGATCGGAATCAAACCTGGGACCCTTCAGTCCGCAGGCTGATGCTCTATCCACTGAGCCAAACTGGTTAGGGCATTTCTACAATTTTAATTCTGAGTCAAAATTCTAAGGTGATTGTGCCATGAGGCCCAGGATCACCACTGGAGTTTCCTAGATTGAGTATTTCTTAGTCTTTAACAACAAAGAGAAAGAATACTTGACACTTGGCCCAGTGTTGCCTTGAACCTCTCATAAGTATTTGGCCTTTGTTGGTGACCTTCCCTGGCGTTAGCTGAGGTGTCACACTTGGTAAGTGGTTCAGGGACTCAGAGATGAAGAAACATCTGCTCTCAAGTTTTAAGTTAAACCACTGTTTGTCCAGGTCAAAGGTGTGCTTGAGGGCTCATGGGTACAATGGTGCATTGTGGGAATTGTTCTCCCAGGTTCCCTTTCAGAATATTCATGTGGGTCTCCTCTTTGCAGGAGATTAATGTCTCACGGCTTGGTTTGGCCTTGTCTGCCTGAATCAAGCATTTCCTTGGCTTATAGTTGCCTTTCCTGTCCTCCTCCCATAATGAGTCCCACCACTGACATTACACCCCGGCTGCCTTGCATAGCATTGTTGTCCGAGAAGCCCCGAAAATCCATCCTTTATTGTGTGGCCAGACAGCTCACATTCCCTGCCTCAGTGAGCTTATCCCTGGCTGGAGTAGAAAAATGTCCCTTAAGAGGAAGAGTCTCAGAAGAGCTTCAGAATTTTCAATTTCAAGTACAAATGAGTTTCAGAAGCTCTCTCGCTTAAATAGTTCTGGAATCGTTTCTCTGCTAATTCATGACATGCCAGAGAAAGGACCGCTTTCCCCGCTCCACTTGCATCTGTGGAATCTGGCTTTCCCAAGTAACACTGCATTTGGGAACAAAGAATTCTTTGTACTTCGTATTGTGCCAATGGCACAACATAACCATTCTGCGCTGGTTCTTCCCAACAGGTGAAGGAGCAAAGATGCAGTTTATCCCCAAAAGAATTTATTCATCTATGTAGTTTAGGAACTGGCCTGTGCCACTTGCGTTTGGGTGTCTTAGCTGCCCTCCACCTGTTTCTGCGTTGCTCCTTGAGAACACCTTCTAGGGACTTGGAAGTCACATAACCTCAAACATGACTTTATAGAGGGACCTGCTCTTGGGAGGAAAACTGGCTCCTTCAGGTCCTTCCTTCCTCCTTTGTCCTCCCCTTCCCTCTCTCCTTTTTTCCTCTCTCCTCTCTCCCTCCCTTCCTTCCTCTTTGCCATCTTTTCCAGTTTGCTTGCTCTTTTAATAATCAGCTACTCTAACCTGAGGTCCGAAGAAGCCAGATGAGACTAGATGAGGCAATAACCTGACTTTTGGGGACCCTTTAGGCCAGTGGTGGCCCAGCTTCCCCAAGCACACCCACACCAGCTGCCGCTGCAAGGAAACAGGAAAGCGTTGCCAGTGTAAACACACCCAGATGCTGCCTGCATGCCAGTGCGCAGACGCTCCACAGACAACTGCATCCCTGGGCAGATGCCCAGAGGAGCCTCCCTCCATGTGTGTTGGGTGGGGCGTCTGTGTCTGCAACTCTCACAGGTTTTGGGAACCAGAGAACTGGCTGCAGGTCGCAGCGCTCAGTTTCTCCACAAAGAACGGAGTCTTAATGAGTCCCCGCTGAGTAAGACACTCCGTGAAACGGGATTTGTAGCTGCAAATGCATCCAGAAAGGGTCGCCCCGCCACTTCCCGAGTCTGCTTGGTTCCACTCCCCAAGGACAGAGGCAGCCTGGGGAAATGAAACTGTTACCCCTGTGCAGGATCCACGGGCACTGACGCTGCGCAGGTGAGGGACACAGAGGCCTCGTGGGGCAGGATGCATACATGGAGACTCTCAGGACTGATGCAGTTGGTGGGGGGAAGGGGGCGTTGGGACACTTCCTTGGTTTATTAACAGAAAAAGAAACATGGATCTATAAGTAGGTATAATGTGCCTGGATCTTTGGTAAAAAGGAAATTAGACTGTACAGTGTCTATGGCAGCAGCATGAACAGGGTAGGGATGTGCTATGACTGCATGGTGGGCTGCAAAGCTTCACAGATGCCTTGTTCAAAATTCCTTTGTCTTGAGAAACTCACTCAATGTCATGCCGTGCCTCAGTTTCCCCTTGTATAAAACAGGGTGGTGGGGTATTTCATGAGGTTGTTGTAAGGATCAGATTATCGGATTCATGCAAGAGGCTCAGCATGGTCTCAGGTAGCTGTGAGCCACTGTGGTGGTCACTACTTTCAGCACAGACTTCGGGTTAATTTGTCACTAACAAGCTGAAGTAGCATGTGCGGAGGAAAAGCTTGGGTGTGGGAATTCGCCAGTCTGGCTTTCCTCAAGATATTTGCCCAATTCTCACTTTCCCCATCTAGGAGATGGGGAAATAATGATATGTGTGATTTGGGAAATAGCCTATTCATTATTATGGCAAGTGGCTTAGTGGGATATTCTCCATGACCCTGAGGACAGACACATTGCTCAACACAGATGCCTTGAGTGCAGGTCCTCGGAGGACCAGGAAGTCTCTTTCTTCCTCGGTTGACTGTGGCGAGGCAGTCTGGCCTGCGTGAGTGAAGACAAGGGCGTCAGATCAGGTGGATGTGCCGTGGAATGTCGCAGTGACCAGTGACCAGCACTGGGACCTGGCAGCCTCAAGGCCTGTCTCACAGGTCACAGCCCAGGCCAGCAGGCTCCCCAAGGCTTCGCTGCAGGAGATGGGGGAGCCAAGGAGAGCAGGTCTTGAAACCTGGAGCCCTGGAAGCGTGAGGAGCTGACCAGACTGGCTCTACCTCTTCAGAAGCAAAAGGCAGGTGCTTCTTGCTCTGAGCAGAGCGATCCTTTCAGAAGTCTCCGGGCTTAATCCCAGCCTGAAGGTCAGCAGCCTTCAGAATCTCGCTATTGAACGTACCCTAGGAAGGGGGCTGTCTGGGAGGCCTGAAAACCATGCTCACAGGTCCCCCCAGGAGGGATTGAGTGAGGTCTCTCTCTTCTTTCCCTCTCCGTCTCTCTCTCTCTCTCTCTCTCTCTCTCTCTCTCTCTCTCTCTCTCCCTGTTCTGTCTGGCAGGACTGTGAGCTATAACCTGCAGAACACTGTGCCCCACACTGGGCCTTGCCTCCAATGGGGTTCTACAGCAGAAGGCAGCTGGAGTTAAACCAGGAGAGTTCAGGACTGGGAACTACTGCTGGGAAAAATAAAGATGAGTTGCCCAAAGGAAAAGGCTACCTTATTTCCTTGGGACTAGAAATGCAGGCTGGGAGCAGAACAGGGGAGAGGGCAACCACCACCCAACCCCGACCAACTGCACAGCCCAACATACAAAGTATCTGTGCTGAGTGCACTTCCCCAAACTCTGCGGTGTGCTCCAGACTCCAAGTCCCTAACTTAAGAGGTGGGGAGCCCTGGTTGACACATCATGCCATACACCAAAAGGTTGTGGGTTTGATTCCCAGTCAGGGTACATAACTAGGCAGCAGTTCGATCCCCAGTTGGGTCTTATTCTCTGACTCTGTCTCTGTCTCTGTCCCTTTCCCTCTTCCCCTTCCTCGCTCTAAACAAAAAACAATAAAACATATCCTTAAAAAAAAAAAAGAAAACAAGTGGGGAAATTACCAGAATTTCAGAAAACTTATTCAATAAAACCAGCTCCCCTTGTCCTGGAGTTTCCAATGAGGAGGCCTTGAAAGGGATGGAGGGCTCTTTTGAGAGCTCAAAGGAGGATAACTCACAGAGAGCCTGCTGAACACCAAGCCTTCAGTTGTGCACCTCCTTTTAGCTTTCCGATTGCTCTCCTGGCCTCTCCTGCCTGACAGGTTAGAATGCTTTCAATAGAGGGTTGTTGTGGTTTTTTCTTGAATTATCTCATGAAGGTCAACACTTCATAATGAATGACGTTGAGACGTGTGGTTCCCTGGGGTGATGCTATGAGGAATGATCTGTGCAATGTCTCAGCTCCTTAAAATGATATTGTTGATTAAAACTGAAATATGTCTGCACACATATAGCACTACGGACATAGACCCTTTCACACAGTACGTTTCATCTTTACAGGATTCACTAGGAGGTAGGGGTGGACACTGAAAACCCAGGAGACCTTTTAGCTATTACATAAGCTGGCACTTCCGGTGAGAATAGCCTTGGCATCCCAGGTTTCAAGCATATCAAGAGCTCATCTTATTGATTTCAGGTTCTGCATGCCCTGCAGGGACTCTTGGGATCACTGTGTTCTGCAAAGCACACAAAGCTGGGCACTGTCTCTTTAAATAGTAGAGGCTGAGATGCTCTCAGGCCACCATGACATATCGCACGCAGCATTGGACCAGCCCCTGAATAACTGGAAGGGTGCCTGGCTCGGCTCTCAGTGACAGGGAACACCACCAGGGAGCATCTTGGGAGCCTGGTCAGAAGCAGCGGGCTTGGTCTGCCAGCTGCACGCCTCTCTCCTGCACTGTGGGAGGGCCTTGCCTCTTGCACCCTTTGCATCTGACTGCAAAGAAAGCCGCGTGGAGGAAGGGGTTACACTGTTTGGCCTGGTGAGTTTTACTGCGAACTGTGCCTCTGGGTGGCGTGTACTTATTATGCTTTACAGAGTGTTTGTTGCCCAATCCCCCAGGCCCTGCAGAACACAAATGGAAAGGATTGCAGTGGGGACCGCATTTGTGTTGGAATTGACTGGGGAGTCAGAGAATTTTTTAATCCTAGGTTAAGAGCTGGACATACACTCTAGTTGGGGTGGTGAGAACGACCATCCTAGGGCATCTGCTAGTAGAAAGCCCAGCTCATCTGGTTTGAAGGGATCAGGCGGGTCCAGATGGTCTTTCCCGATGGGAACCAGCTCTGTCTAGACACTGGCGGGTGATCTGGCATTGGTAAGCAGGTCGGAGAGAAGCTTCCACCTGTAGCTGAGCCCTGGCCCGCCCTGGGTGTGGCAGAGCTGGCTCACCCTGCACTGAGCCTCCTCCACCACTGGGAGCCCAGGAGGCAGGAGACAGGAGAGGCCCTGAGGGCAGCTGGGCTCACGGTCAGCAGCCCACAGTGCGGCTACAATCTGGTACTGATTGGAATATTGGGTTCAAAAGAAAGGCAGGTCTGAGCTGTGCCTTACAAGGTGTATATTTTCTAGATGTATATTTCATTTAACAGTTTGCTTGTGGGGAAAAGGGAAGAGAGAAAAATCCTGAGTTAAATATATGGGTACATAGTGATCGCATAAATGTTGGTTAAGTAATAAGTTACTAATAAATAAAAGTCCAAGTGGAATAAGCAAAGCAGAGAAAAGGACTTCTTTTTCTTTAGTCGTTCTCCTTGCCTATGTGTTTTCAGGGGATGGGAGTTAAGAGCTATTTTAGTTCAGGGCAGTTTTCATGCTTGCCCTGAACTCGTTGTGAGGGTTACGTGTGATGTCATAACAAGAATGGCAACAATGTGCTGGTCACTGGGCCCTTAGGTTTTAGTAACTATGCTCGCTGCTTCACATGTTTTAAAATAAGCATCGTTAGTCCTGTTTGCAGAGAGCAACCACGCTCAGTACACTTCAGCTAATTCTCCAGATTCATGCACCCTGAGTAAGCAGGGTAATCGGGTGTGGCGGAGCCCAGAGCCACAGTGCCTAACCATTGGACCACACCACCTCTCACAGACCATGTGTAAAGTCCTGCTCACGGTGCCTGCCGTATGATGGGCATTGGCTACAATTTTTACTATGATTCTTTTTTTTTCAATTTTATAATATAACAATTTTTAAAAGATCATTGAAGAATTTCTCAAATAACTTATTTTCACTTAAATATTAGAATGCATATACAATTAACTACAATAACCAGCTGCTTCCAAATAGTAAATTAATGTGGAATGATTGGAATCATTCAAAGTGATGAGATTTTATGACAGTTCACTAGCAGTTAGGTGTGTGTGGTGTGTGTGTGTGTGTGTGTGGGGGTGTACTGGAGCTCTCTAGTCATCCACCAAGGCTGGCCTGCAGGAGTGTCTATTTGAGCGCATCTGCATCTTTGCCACGCCCGCACGGAAGGGCTAGTCTCTCCCCGTGATGCTAGGCGGACCAAGTTCAGGCAGCTATGAATCAGCTGATTTCCCTGGCTGCTCTTCCCCCACCTCAAATGGCCAACTCCCACCTCGTGGCAGGGACGCCAGCCGAGCCTGGGAGCCAAGCCAGGCAAACTTCGGAGCATACCCGGTTGTGTTGTGGTTTGCCCAGGCGAGGGAGGGCTGGAGCCCAGGACAGGCTGTCTCCTAGTTGCCAGGACTCTCCCTCGGCCCCTCGCATCCAAGCAGGGCCCGCTAGATGGGTCCACTCCCATCCTAGCGCGGCCTGCGTGCACCCACGGGTAGCTCGGGAGCGCGCGGGGCAGACGTGCCTGTTAATACCACAGGGCAGGCCAGATGCGCAAGGAACTGAGGGGATCGGGGCACCTCCCAACGCTGAAGTGTCAGCCGCCCTCCGCCGCCCTCCCCGCGCCCCCGAGAGAGCCATCCAGCCTCGGTCCCTGCGTGAACGCAGCTTGCGCGAGCGAGCCCCCGCAGCCCAGCGCGGGGCACCCGCGGGGGCGAACGCTCCTGGCTTTTCCCACGCGGGCCGAGCGGGTGGAGGGGCCACGTTATTGATCAGCGCTCGGGCTCCATGAACTCCGCGGAGTGCTGGGAAGCGGAGGGGAGGGAGCTCCGCTGTCTCCTCGTTCCCAGCAAAAGTCTCCAGCGGTTTTGCAGTGATTGACTTCCTCCCCAGGCGCGTCGGAGACCAATAACCGTCGCCGGCCCCCACCCGCCACTTTCTGCCCTTTCTCCTCCCGGAGTCCCGCCCACCCGCACACGCTGACCCAGGGACACACCCCACTGCGGCGACGCAGACAGGGCGTTGTTCCCGTTAAAGGGAAGGCCGGGCGCCTCCCGCCCGCCCCTGCTCGGCGCGCGAAGCCCCGCAGCGCAGTGTCTTTGGGGACGCCCGCCGCTGCCGGCGAGAGAACTCGGCGAGTCCGTGCCCGAGGCCGCTCCGAGGATCGGGGACAGCGAACCCCTTAGGCTGTAAGTGCCTTGGTGGGAAAGTCGGGGAGACGGAGGAGGAACGTGGGCATCTCCCGTCGATGGTGCCGGAGAAGAGCGCGGAGCCCGCGCAGGCTTCGGCTGCCCAGGTCCCTGCGCGTTGCGTGTCAGGCGTGGGCAGACGGCCCAGGGTCTGTCCCTTACGGCTCCTCCGGGGTGTTTAAGGTTACCGAGTGGGGTGCGATTGCTCTGTAGACCTGAGGGGCGCGGGTGTTGGGGTCGGGATCCGGGGCAGGGGCGGAGCAGTTTTCGCCTCGCTGGAAAGCAGCCTGCTCCGGACTCGTGGGCAAGGCAGTGCCTGCGGTGGACACCCCGGGATGCTGTGGTTCTCCCACTTTCTAGCTGTATGCTGACCCTCCTCCCGTCCCTCCCCGGCGCTAGGAGCCACTGGGACACATCAGAAAACTGATGTCTTCTTTCTCCCTGTCCAATCCTGGATTTCTTTCAGGCTGTTGGTTATGGAGGGTAACGAAGGGGCCTGGGATTGGATGCTTTAAAACTGAGTTATGAAACATCTCCCTGGCCCGTGACTCCGTCCTGGAATGGTCCCCAAAGACTTAACTGCCCCCTCCCCTCAACGTTACCTCTCCTCTAACAGGTCGCCCCGGTCTCCAGTTCCCCAAAGTCCCTGAAATGAGGGGCGAGGACCGCACCGCGCGCGTTCTCCTGGGACCCGACCCTTTCCCCTGGTCCGTTAGATGGGAGGCGCGGTTCACAAAACGCCCGTCAGGACTTAACGTCGGGCAGTTAACACTGACTTTTTCAGAAAAGGGTTTCTCGGTTCCAGGTCTGCGTCCCGGCCCCGCGAGCCGAGGGCCGGGAGGGGCTTGCAGGGCGGGCCTGCGGGGCGCCCGCCGGGCGGGAGGCCCCGCCCAGGGACCGCGGGGCGGGAGGGGGCGCGCGCGGCCGGCGGGAAGCGCCGGGGCCGGGGCTGGCCCCGCCTTTCTCCCCTCCCCACGCCGCCCAGCGCCTCTCTCCGAACCGCCAGTGTCTCTGGCTGCTGAGCTGGGGCCAGGACGGCTCCGGGCGCTGGCAGAACCGAGTGGAAACTTGGAGACCAACGGAATGCGGAGCGCGCCGGGATCTGCGAAACCGACTCGCTGCCAGGCGCTCTCCCGCCCAGCCTGCCCCTGCTGCCCCCAGGCCTCTCTCCGAAATCTGGGAGCCTCGCCCCTCGCCCCCACCTTCACTCCATAAGGGAGCGTTGATCTCCACTTTCTGAACGCTTTCCCAAGTCGGGCTACTCCGGGAGGCGCCGGGGTGGTGGGTGGAGGCGGGCTCTGGCCTCTGCTAGTCATTTTGGAAAAAATCTCTCCTCCTGGACTGACTTAGCACATGTTTTTTCCCCAAAGCAGAAGGGGACCCCCTCCCTGCAGAGGTTGGGCGGACATCCTACGGTCCGCTGCTGCCCCCTCTCGGCGGCCGCCGGGCGTGCAGGGCCCCCCCGTCCGGGAGGCGGCGCGGGCGCAGCGCCAGGCCCGGCATTCCGCGGCCGGGAACCTCCCTCGCACCCCTCCCGCCCTCGCAGGAGCTAGCGGGGGGCTAGTCAGCTCGGCCTCACGTCCAGCCTGTGCTCTCTCCCGCAGGCAGAAACTCCGGTGATCACAACTTGCCGCCAAAATGCTCCTCCTGCTGCTGGGCATCATTGTCCTCCACGTCGCAGTGCTGGTGCTGCTGTTCGTCTCCACGATCGTCAGCGTGAGTGCCCGGCGGGTGGGCCAGGGGCAGGAGCTGAGGGCATCCAGTCCTCACCCAAAGCTAGGGCCTCCTGAGGCCAGGATTCCACCTGTGCTCCCCCTGCCGGCCCCCCTAGTTCAGGACTGCTTGATTATTTGCAACAAAAAGTCCCAGAAGTTCCCTAGCGTTTTGCAGTTTGTGGCCAATCTGCGCCTTTTGGGTTGTTTTGAGAAAACCAGAGCAGATGAAGGGGTAGGGAAGGAAGCAATCACTGGACTAGGTTAGCTGCCAGGCCTCTCTCTAGAACCCAATAATTTCAGGGCAGACCCAGGTCCCCTGACTTTTACTTGGTAAAGTTGTTTAGCTTTTTTTCCCCCTGATGCAGGTTTGTTAAGGAAGTGGAATAATTATAAGTAAGGTTTGCTTTTCCCCCAAATGTCATAGGTCAGATGGGCAGCTTAGTTCACAAAACACCAGTTAGGACGTAACATTGGGACGTTAAAATTGACTTTTTTTTTTTTTTAAAAAAAGAGTTCACCGTCCCACGTCCACTTTATGACATGAACATAGCACCTTCTTACTAAAAGTGCCCCTGTCTGAACAGGCCATCAAGGCAACTTGAGTTACAAAACCGCTGAACAGCAAGCGGATCAGATTCTAAACTCATTTCCTGGCTGGGAAGGTGTACACAGACCTGGCCAATGAGGTGCTGTGGCTCTCACTTCTTCATACAAGGCAGGTCCCAGACAGGATCTCCTTGTCTGTTTCATATTTGTGAATTTCGTGTTCCGGATTTGTGAATTTTATAAGCATTTCGGGTTTATCATTTATAAGCAATTGAAAATGTTTCAGTTGTGCCTGATAGTCTGGTCAGATTGGTAGGAGTTGTAAATAAGGAAGCAGCAGAAGGTCCAGGTGGACAGGAGGCCTGGAGGCAGGTGGGCCCGGGTTGAGCCCAGGCGCCTTCTACCACAGCACACAGCTCTGCACATCATACCTCATGTGCGTGCTACTTTTCCGTTTACAAAGTGCTTTTCCCTGGCAAACCCTGGCCTTCCTCCCTGACAGGGTCTGAGCCAGACCAGAACCTCTCTCCTCTCTAGCGTGACAGTGGCCTCTGGCTGGACAGCACCCGGCAGGGCAAGGGCAGGCCAAGGGGGCAGGGTGAGGAAGCACCTCTTTGCTCTCCCAGGGTCTTCTCCCTCCCCTGTCTGTCGCTCCTCACCGCCTCGCCTGATTTAGGATGTCCGCTTCTTTCTAGCAATGGATCATGGGCAACGGACACATGATGGACCTCTGGCAGAACTGTAGCATGTCTTCTTCGGGCACCATCCGCCTCTGTATCTCATCATCAGCAAACGGTGAGACTGGCATTTTGCTCCCATGAGCTTGTCTGTGGCACATTTCTTTGTCCAGACCTGGAAGCCCTTGTTTTGGGGAGACACAGGCTCGAAAGTGGTTGCTGGGGTTGGGGTGGAATGTGACAGGCGGCCATGAATTAAGACAAAAGGAGAGGGGCGGTCGGTGCCCAGGCTGAGCTACTGTCCTGGCTGTCATTGTACATGCTCTGTACCCACGAAATGCCCCTGAGCTCCCCCTCATCACTAAGTGTAATGCTTTTTGTGAATAAAGGTTGTCCCCAGTTACAAAACTGTCTTTCCAAGTTTTGGGGCTCAGTGATGCCCTGCAGTATAAAAACCTTTTGAGTGTTTCTTGGTGCAAGATGGGGTCTTAAAGCTGTTTGCAAAAGCCTCAGCTGAACTCGGAAGGGTCCTTCATCTGTGCTCAGCATCCTGGCTTGTGAGATACTGGGAGTCAGGCTCACTGAGATTCAAGTTAAGGGGATAAGGGCAGCGGAAGAACCTGCCAGATTTCTCAAGTCCTCTGAGGGGCAGTGCTCAGCAGGGGCCTGTGTCTGGATGTGGAAAGGCTGAGGGGAATAGATGCATTCTTTTTGGCGTCTGGGCGATGCTTAGTGGCGACGTGGACCCTGGAAGGAGCTTGCTGTGGAGGATACAGTGAACATGGCTCAGCGTACGTGTGTGTTTTAAAGGAAGTGTCCTCAGCTACAAAGGGAAGTAGATATAGACAGGACCCTGCTTTGCTGACACCCTGGGTTTAAAAGACCAATAATATGCAGGTTTCATTGTGGCTGCAGTGACTCAAAAAAAGCCAGTATTTCTATTGAAGACGTTATACCCGATGGAAGAAACCAGTTTAGATCCAGCTCATCAGAGCAGGTGGTGAAGTAGCCAGTTTCTTTGCTGGGTTTAATCTCCTATGCTCCACAGCCAATAGCACCTAAGCTGCTGCTGAAGCATTACAAACGAAACATCTGGAGCCTCATTATACAGAAAAAGTGCTAGCATACTCACTTGGTGGTTTCTATGGGGAGAGCTGGCAAGGAGTAGAAAACACTGCTTTGTTCTCCACTTTCCTGGGGAAAGAAAAGCAAGGCCCCAGTCCTTGCTAAAGCAGGCAGTCCTTAACCTTTCGTCCAAGTGTCTGAAGGATATTGAATTAAAACCATCCTAGAAGTTGCGCAGTGAGGTTGCATGGTGAGTTGCAAGTAAATGAAGTAACTCCTGTAAGAATCTGAGATAGTGCTGCTGGTCCCCAGAGCCACAGCATGGGTGTCACCCACTCCAGGGTCAGCCGAAGTGCCCTGAAAACTCAGGCTGGGAGTCTCCTCGCTCGCCAGTGACACCTGGTGGTCACAGTGGTGGCTCAGTCCAGAAGGCAGGCTTTCCTTGGGCCAGGCCATGTCCCCAAGCACTGGTCCCAAGTGGCATCTGGCCATGCGGGGTTGGCATGGAATTCTGCACTCTGGGGCCCTGAGGCCCGGAAGGAGGCAGTCTGGGCAGGCATGGTGAATCCAGCTGGGTTTCAACAGAAGTGAGGCGGTGGGGGAGCAGCTATGTAAACTCACACCGTCTGCAGGAAGGAAAGCAATGTTAGCCTCGTAGCCTGCTGTTGCCCTGCACTTGGCCTCTGCTGCAGTTTCAAATGTCTGTTGCTTCACACCAGATGCCAGTCTCAGAGAGAAACTGTCATTCCAACCAGAAAACTTCTCTCGGAACGGGCCCTTCAGTGCCAAGCTCATCCTTTGGGGGTTATGAATGACCACTGGGGTTTGCGCGTGTTTATTTATGCTGACTTTGGGGCTCCCGTGTAGTCCCAGAGCGTGGCTTCTCCCCATTCTCACCTCTCACTGGGGCATTTGGAAGACATCTGGACACGCCCTTAAACAGACCCTGTTGTTTGGACCTGGGCTGGTCCACTGCATTGGGAGTTTGCATTTCAGCTTCCCCAGTCACTGTCTCTGGTGACATCTTCCTGACTGGTCAGCCTGTGTGACAAATCCAGCCCTGATGGGGCTGAATTCTCTGGGCCTTTGCTGCTTTTGCGATTGATTTAACAATTTCTGTGGCAGACAGTAAGGTGAAAAAGTATATAATTTTTAAAAATTAGACTGTTTTCACAAGTGAACTCTATCAGTTGGATCTGAACTTAGCTCTTAGAATGTTTGGAACATAATTTTTTATTTTACTCAAATCAAAAGTAATTTGTTACTGATAATAATTTATGCAGAATATGTTGTGCATGTGGTCTATGAACATACATTGGTTAACGCGACTTTTTTTTTTTTTCTGAAGGGGCTCACTTTTTATTGTGTGGGGCTACAGAACTACCCCTTGGGATTGCCATTCATTTTGTTTTTTATATGAATCATGCCTCTTGCTGGGTTAGCTATATGGCGGTCAAACATCTGTGTTATATAGATTGAAGGAGTCGTATCAGATCTTTCCCCCAAGTTGCCTCTGCATATTAGAAGTAGCTTTATCTATCTTACAAACTGCCCTCACTCTTGCCTGTCTTTCCGCTTTTAGAATTGATTGACGTACTTTCTGACCCCACCCTACCCCTGGCTGCAGGTAGGGGTGAGAGAGGCTTATTGGGGGCATATTCATGGTGACCTTGCAGTGAATGCCTCTTGGGTCCAGGGAATCCAAGGCTTATGCCCTTGATGCTCCCGAGCCTCTTTGAGGAGTCAGGAGGTCCATGTAGAGGGATGAACCACTGTGAAGGCAGCTTAGGCCAGATGCCCAAGGAGTAGGGGTTGGCAGGCAGCGCCAGGGTTCAGGGAGGAAGTGGAAGGGAAGTCTCTTGTGGGAGGTGGAATTTGATCGTCCTTCAAAGCATGGGCAGGATTTAAATAAATACGGACAAAGAGGAGGATGTTCCCTATCAAGGCAAGGACGTGACCTAAAGCTAGGGGAAAGTGGTGCAGGGGACGCAGTTAATCAGCCAGCTCACCTCCCCTTCATGGATTAGGGCCCTCAGCATACAACAGAACAGGTTCACAGGATGGTGGTTTAACTGAGATAGCGTGTTCCTCTCTCTTTTAAAAAAGTCTGAAAGTAGGCAATCCCAGGAAGAGGTAGGGCAGTTTCTGGCAGTTGTCAGGCACTCTCGTGCTTATTTCTCGCCACCTTCTGGATTCGGCCCTCATCCCCATGCACCTACAGGCTGCTAGTGCTTCAGCCATTTCATCCATGCTTCACGCAATAGGGTGGAGGCAGGAGGAGATGGAGGATGTGTCCCCTTCCCTTTTGCTGAAACATCCCCACATAGATCACATGCTTGTTTCTATCTTTATTGGAACGTAGTCACGCAGCCACACCTAGAGATAAGGGAGGCTGAGAATGCAGTCATTGGGCCTTGGGAGAGGCATGACTTCTCAATTCAAACACCCCTACTGGCCAGCACCTCCCAGTCAGCCGACTTGAAACACTTTTCTCCCTGGCTCTGCCTGCCCCTCTCCATATCCACTCAGCCTTTCGTATAGATGCTCTGCTGGGCCCAGGCAGTTTCAGAGCAGATGTGCGATTCTTCAAATGTCCCTCTCTACTACCTCTGGGGCTTCCACAAGGCCCCTATCAGGAGCGTAGAACCCTTCCACTTCCCTCTCTCTCGCCTCCCTGGTCATTAATGCAGCCTTATTCATGGTGTCTTCTGAACCTCTGTTTCTATCTGGTCCAGACCTGTCTCCTGAAGCCCAGACCCTCGTATCCCAGATACCTACTAGGCAGCTCCACGGGAGGTCTCAGCAGCAGCCCCGCCAGGCAGTGATCACCGTCCTCCACCCCGTTTACCCTTTGGCAGTGTCTGGTGTTTGGGTGGATGCTGCCCCACTGCCAGCAAGCAGAGCGCAGAGTCCGTCTTGACGTGCCTCCTGCCTCTGTTCTCAGTCATCATAGGAGCCATGGCCACTCATCTCCCATGTGTGTGGCCCCCTCACCTGTCAGAGTTGCTGTCGCAGCCTCTGAACTCCTAACCTTTCTTGCTCCCTTGTCACTCATTTTTCGTATTGAATCCAGGGTAATATTAAAAACCCAAACCTAATCTTAGTATTCTCGAATTGAAACCTGGCAGAGGCCCCTTATTGGTCTTCACCTCCTGGTGACAGTCGTGCCAAAGCCTATAGAAACCTGATCTGTTCCTTTTTTTCCCCCGTGAAAGCTCATCGTCGTCTTCCCTCCATTCCCCCGTGGAATTTCAGCCTTCTCTTGGGTCCTTGGTCATGAATTTCCCGCCTCAGGAGCCTCTTGCTCTGTTCTTTCATTCAGAACTATTCATCGAGTACTTACCATGCCCAGGTACCATTGTAGACTGAGGATACAAGAGTAAGAACTTGTATTTTTCTGGGTGAAACAGTAAACAAACATGGATAATTGTGGGCACTGGTAGGAATTACAAAGAGAATGAGAGAGGGTAATGTGGTCAGGCAGAGTGGGTGGAGAGGGGGTCTCCTGGAAGAGTGACCCCTTGAGGACGACTGGGAGTCGGCCATATGGACATCTGTCTGAGAGAGTTTCCAGGCAGAGGGACCATCGAGGGCAAGGTCACTGGGAGGGCAGGAGCCTGGTGGGGTTGAGGAACAGAGGCAGAATGGCAGGAACAGAACGAGGAGAAGGGTAGTGGGCCAGCCCCTTGGTTCTTAGACCCAAGTCAGGAGTCTGGTTCATATAGATCCATTTCTAGTTTCTACAATTTCATGTGACCTGCTCTGTTGTATGTGTGTTCTATTAGTGTCTGTTTTATTCCAACTCAGAATAACAGCTCCGAACATTTATAAGGCAGAATGTGTCAGAAGCCTTACAAAGTAGAATCATGAAACAAAAGCCTTAGTTCCCTCACTCAGGGCAAGGCCAGTAAGAGTTAAACTCCCTGTGTTCTTTCAGTCCAGTTCTGTGATTATTCCAGGTCACGGATTCTTGGCAGTTTTGTGGTTTTCCTTTCCTCCGCTGCCTTACTCATTTTGAGACCTTTCACTTCATGATCAGAAAATAACTGAGAACAATATTTTATGTTAGGACATTAGCATTGAATAACAAACAGGTTATCTCTGCCTTGGTGAAGAAGTGGCACACTGGGCGTGGCGGGTAGGCCTGTTTGCCAGCGGGTGCACAGTGGGCCGCCATCTACAGAAAAATGAGGCCAGTCCCTGGAGCTCCGGTTTTCCAACAGATAAGCCCTGAGCACCTGTGGCTGGGGCCTGGGATCGGGGTGCACCAAGTCTCCCCCCACCCCAAGTCCTGAAGGTGCCCGTCATCCTGGGGTCCTCATACCACAGGTGCGTTTAAAATCTATTGGACAGAGGTTAGTGAAGCATTTGTCTAGCATTGAGTGAACTAATGCTTTTTGTTTCGAAATCTCAGAATTATCCGGATTTTAAGTCCCAGGTATGCACGAGTGTTCTCCCACTCTGTCTTTGGCTGGTGTGTGGCAGCAAGGGCTGGGCGGGCTGTAGTCTGGCTCCTGGCTCTGGGACTGCGAGGCACAGCCTTGGCCATGCCTGCCGCCGGCCGGCCTTTGTCTGCGTCAGAGGATCACGTGGAGGCAGGACACAGGCAGAGCTTGTCTTCAGTAAAACCCGCCTTCCATCCCCTATTCTCGCTTTCCAAGGAACCCCTGCCTCAGAAGAGAGCTACCAAATGTTTTCCTTCTGCGTTATTAGGCACATAACGTGTATTCATTCTTGAAGCATTTTCCTGTCTAAAGAGGAGGCCTGTGCTCAACACAAAAGTATGGAGAGAAGAATTGGGCCCGTCCCTTGCCACCACCTCTTGTGTACAAAGGCAGCTGCACACATGCACCCCTTTTCCCAGTGACCCCGGGAAGCTCTGCTCTGCCCCAGAGTGTGGGCTGGGCCAGGCTCAGAAGCCGGGAGAGTGGGCCCCTGCGCCTTTCCTTCTTTTCTAAGCGACAGTGACAAGCTCCTGGCGCTCGGCAGTTGTGGGCAGCAGCAGTCCAGTACTTTGGACAGAAAATTAGGAAAACAGAGATCTCGCCAGTGTCGGAGCTCCCCCTCCAGCACACAGTGGTCTCCTGTGGTCCATGTCCACAGTCCCAGAGTCCTCTCGCTCACCCCGCTAGTGGCCTTGTCATACCAGCAAGGGCATTAGACCATTTCCTCGTCTGTGGCTCAGCTTTCGGTCAGAGTTTAGAAAACACAGAGGCCCTCTGCATTGATGGGTCCATGTTTGGCAGTTTAACATCTTTGTGGCTCCCTGGGTCAACCCACAACCTCTGTCCAAGTGATTTTACAGGCCCCGTGGGCTGCCGAAGCCGGCAGCGGAGGCCCAGGGGTGGGATGCGGCGTCATCATGCTGACGTTCCCATCCTCCCCGTTTCTCCTCAGGTGCCAGCAGCCAGGAGCTAATTTGGAATGTTTGCACAGTTTTCTTTTTAAAAAATTCAGATCGCGTGCCTAGGATTTCACCAGAGTCCAGAAAGCGCCCCTTGTACTATTCCAGGAGCAGGAGTGGCTGGGATGCAGCCTGAGGTTGCGGGTGTTGATTTTCGGTGAACCTGGGAGGAAGGTGCCTGAGAGGAAGCCTCCCGAGTGGTCAGTCGTTGGCACACACAGATACCCAGCGTTGGCAGGGCGCCAGGAGGTCACGGGGCCCATCCCATTGCCCTGTCCCACCTAGCTGAGACCCCTCTGCTGTTTGCTTACACTGTTCATCCTACCAGGGATAGGGAACTCACTACCTGTCAAGAGAGCCCCTTTCCTTTGAAGAGCTGACAATGTGGCCTCTCTTCTTATTCTTTGAACTGGGCATACAGAGCCCAAAGACCCTGTTCTTGGGGAGCTGCATTAGTTAGGGGAGACAGAGAAGTAAGTAACTGTGATGGTGCGAGTGCTCTGCAGAAGACAAAGCAGGTGTGAAATAGCCACCTGTGGGGAGAAAGCCTCCTCTTCTCCTGGTCCTGTGGATCCGAGTGTCCTTTGAAGGACACAGAGGGAAACTGGAGGTCATGGGGAGGGCCCAGGGCCTGGGCAGGAAAGGGGGACGTGTCCACCAGTGATGGGCTGGGCTGGAGGCTCTGTGTGCTGGCGAAAGAAGAGGCGAGGGGCATGATCGCTGGGGCTGCACAGCCCATGGTATTGAGCTCAGCCGGACACCACTGAAGGGCTTTACACGGAACAGTGGTGGCGTGTGATGGAGTTCTGAAAGCTCATTCTGGCTGTCGTGCAGACCGTGTGGAATGTGAGCAGAGCATTTGGATTTAGATGTCCTTAGCTCGTGGCAGAGGTCTGGGCGGACATTCAGATGTGGGGGCTCTCAGTCCACCTGGGTGTTGCCGTCATGGTGGGGATAAAATTACTGGGGAGAACAGGAGAGGAGGGGCAAAGAGAACAGGGTCCAGGAAGGGGTTGGCAGACGAGATTGGAAGATGTGGCGGTGATAGGGGAGGAATGCCATGCGACGTGCCAGTTAAGAAATTACTTTGGCCCTGACCAGTTGGGCTCAGTGGATAGGGCGTCGGCCTGGGGCCTGAAGGGTCCCGGGTTCGATTCCGGTCAAGGACATGTGCCTTGGTTGCAGGCACATCCACAGTGGGGGGTGTGTAGGAGGCAGCTGATCGATGTTTCTCTCTCATCAATGTTTCTAACGCTCTATGCCTCTCCCTTCCTCTCTGCAGAAAATCAATAAAATATAAAAAAAGAAAGAAATTACTTTGTTGTTCAGCCGTTTCTGGTTGTCTCCGTTCATGCGTGATGTGCTAGGCTTGGGTTTTACTCAGTTGCAGGGCTTGTCCTTAATGAGTCTAAACCTTCAATTATTTGGAGACTACAGTTTTATCTCCTGGGGTCTTCCTTTCTCTATAATGTTTCCCTCTGGCAGGGGCTCTCTGGTGCTGGGGAGATGCCTCGGAGTCCTGCTGTATGAGGATCGCCTCCCATCTCAGGCAACCTCTGCTCTGAGGCTGGATGGGGGTTGTCTTGTGGATGCCTAGAGGATCCCAGGAATCTCTTTCTCTTTGCTGCACACTTCCTTCCCCTCCCCTCCCGCTGCCCTCTCTGTCTTTTGTGGATTCTAAATGTAAGGAGAGGCAGTAGCATCATTTATGTATTCGTTTTCAGACAGATTGTTGCACTTCTCAGCACCCCCAGTGTGTTGTCCTGGAAAACCCAGGAGCCTGGGCATCAGGCGTCCTTGCTTTTCTGCTCTCCCCAACTGGAAGCTGGGGCAAGGCCTCGGAGGAGAAAGACCTGGAGTGGGTGCCACATCACATGCAGCCCGGCGCCTCTTCACATGCAGGATGCAGTGATGTGGGGCGATCCTGAGTGTGGGCAGCCTTTGAGCTGGGCCTTGGACACGGAGAGGAACTGGAGGAGGCGTGGAGGCGTGCAGAGGAGAGCAGGGTGTGTGGAGGGACGAGCATGTCGATGGTACATAGTGACGTGGGAGGGGCCATATTGGGTCTAGCTCTTAATGTGCACGTTGCTTGGCCCTTTTTTATACTTTAGGACTGAAAAGGAGAGGGGGCTTAGATTATTTTTACATGGAGAATGCCTTTCAAAACCCAAAGATCTTGAGAAAAACCTCAGTCATTCTCCATTAACACCTCTCATGGTCAGGCAATGAAAAGTGTCTTTCTCCTCCTCACCATCATTTTCAATGGCCAAACCCAGCATTTCCAAGTGAGCTATTCTTTTTTTTTTAAATATATTTTATTGATTTTTTTTACAGAGAGGAAGGGAGAGGGATAGAGAGTTAGAAACAGGGATGAGAGAGAAACATCGATCAGCTGCCTCCTGCCACCCCCTCCTGGGGATGTGCCCACAACCAAGGTACATGCCCTTGACCGGAATCGAACCTGGGACCTTTCAGTTTGCAGGCCCATGCTCTATCTACTGAGCCAAACTGGTCAGGGCAGAGTGAGCTATTAAAAAAAATTCTCTGATAACTAAAATTTGAAAGTTAAGCAGTCCCTCCCCCAACACTGCTTTACATGTCATTGTTCATTGTCACCAAGGAGGGAGGCTAATATACTTGACCATGGAACTCACTCCCTCAATTTTTTTTTTTTTTTTAATCCACTGGTGGGTAAGTCTTCCCACCACAGTTCTTTGGGAAACAGCCTAAGCTGGTCCTTCTGCAACTAGAGTTTTCCAACCAGGGAGTAAAAGGGGCTTTGACTTTCAGGTACTTCAGGTGCCTCAGTGGCTGTACTGTGTTTCCTTTTCAAGTCCAAGGACTTGTTAGTAGAACAAGACTATTGGTGTCAAACCACTAATATAAATTAGACGCTGGAAGATAGTTAGTGTGCCTACTTAGTCTCAGGGAGCCTCCTGCCTGGGAGTGCAGCTAATTGAATGGTCATGTCAGGTTTAGCGAAACCCCTGCCTGAGCAGTTTGTGCTCACTAGCTGCCAGCGTAGGTTCTGCCCTAGTTAACATGCCCCATGCTCCTGCAGCTTCCTCCTCGCTCTGAGCTCCGCGTCTACGTCTGTGGGCTGCAGGCCCACGTAGCTTTCCACTGGGGCTCGCCCTCTGCAAGGGGCCCCAGCAAAGCTGGCTGGAGGTCTGAACCCTATTTCAAAGCCAGCAGCTGGTCTGCATTGGGGGCAGGGGGGTGGCCCTGGGGGGAGGACCTGCTGGGCCCCACATGCTCCAGCAGGTGGGCGAAGCCAAGTGCAAAGGCCACATTGTTTAGGATGGAGGCCTCTTGGCAAGTCAACCATTTCTGGAATGACATTGTTTCCAAGAAGTAAGGAAAATGGAGACTTGTGTGACGGCTGTGGGCTGGGAGGTGTGAGGGTGGCAGCCAAGCCTTGTGAGCCCCGTGCCTTTGAGAGCAGCTGAGCATCATGTATATGGGTGGTGCTGCCTCTGGCAGTTGGGTCCGTCGCCTCCGATGGCCTCTTTCCTCACAGCTTGTTTCTCCCGTGGCCTCTTCAATTTATGTTCTAACTGTTCTCCTAATTGAGTCAGAGAGCTTTTCTGAATTGACCAGAAGGGGACTCGAGGGAGTTGGGACCAGAGGGGGTGGCTCCATGCTGGCAATGAGAGTGCAGGAGGACCCAGGTGAATGCACATTTCAAGGTGCTTCATCCACCCTGGCTGGTGGCTCAGTGGTTGGAGTGCCATCGCATGTACCAAAAGGCTGTGGGTTCCATTCCTGGTCAGGGCCCATATCCAGGTGGTGGGTTCAATCCAGGGTCAGGGCGCGTATGAGAAACAACCAATCCACGTTTCCGTCTCACATCGATGATTCCCTCTCTCTCTGTCTTTAAAATCAATAAACGTATCCTCAGGTAAGGATAAAAAAATAAATAAATAAAACAAAAGTGCTTCATCCTTTCTGGGCCCTTAACTTACTGGCCTTCAGGGCCCTGGCTAAGAATACAGCTGAGGGGGCAGATGCACTTCCTTCATTGCTTAGCTGCCCGCGCCAGGAATCTGACCTTGAAGTGAGCGTTGATCATGGAGCCACTCACCCTTCCCTGGATCTCCTGGGGAGCTGGGTCTGCCTGCAGCCACGGCCCATGTCCAAAGGCTGTAAGTAGCTCTTTCACCTGGCCCTCCCTTTAGAACAGTAGGTCTGAGAAGAGTTTTAGGGCTTTTCATTCCTGTGCTCAGCACCAAGGATAAAGATGAAAAGGCTGCCACCGGGAATCCCACCATGTTTACGAGGCCCTGGGAGGCCAGGAGGAGGGCCGTGGGCACTGGCTGAGTCTCTCTGGTAGTGACTACGCACTTGTCCTGGGGCTTGGGTACGTGTCTGCCCCCTGGAATTGGCCTCACAGTAGGTTTGCCATCGGCAGCTGTTCCATTGCATCCAACTAATGATTACCTTCTGGACATCTCATCTGTTGGGCTATTGCAGAGGTTGACACATGGTAGCCTGAAAATTAAAAATGTGTCAGCAGAACTGGGTAACAGAGCCATCCCTGTTCTAACCAGAGCGTGTGACCGGCCTGGAGAGTCGGGGCTCCCATACCCTCACCTGGGACAGGCACCTGCATGCCTGGAGTGCGTGGTGTCTGCTCTTCATCGCTGCTGCGCTGGTCTCGGCCAGTTCCCGTGAGTGGTTCAGGCTGTGGAGCAAAGTCCTATGGAGCTCGGAATCACCTTGGGGCATCGAGGGCTTCTCCTCCAGACTATACCGACCAGGCTTTGGGATCTTTTCCCAGCCTCCTGGGTGGATCGGCAGCGCTTCCTCCTGGCTCTCTGTTTCCCCCTCTGCCCATCAGCAGCTTGAATGGCCAGCGGGTGAGGAAAGGAAAAAGTCCCTTCACTCTTTGCAGGTGGACCCTGTCCTGCCCAGGGCTCCACTAGCTCTTTGAGTTTTGGGATTCTAATTTCTTACTGCCATGTCTTCTTTACGGCGTCATCTTTTAAATTGGTTCTAATCCTATATAATAAAAGGCTAATATGCAAATCAGCTGAACAGCAGAAAGACCTGTAGAATGACCAGTCGCTGTGATGTGCACTGATCACCAGGGGGCAGACACTCAACCCAGGAGCTGCCTCCAGCCTGCAGGCCCCAGGACAGCCAAGGCAGTGCCAGCTGGGGTGGGGTGGCATCTCCCACAGATGGGCCCTGATTGCTGGCCAGGCCTAGGAATCCATGCATGAATTTCGTGCATTGGGCCTCTAGTTGTTTATGTATTACATGAAAATAATCTCCTTATTAAATAAAAATAAATGAAATGATGTAGGTCAAATGAAAGGCCTTCTAAACCAAATTGTCCTTTATTCTAGCTCCAGTTCCTGGGGGTAACTGTTGATATGAGCTTAGCACGTCATTGCTTCCTTTTCCAATGAACACACACACATTCATGCATGTGTACATATGTATACACGTGTAGTTTTTTTGGTGTGTATTTACATAATGACATTGTGTTGTGTGTGCACCTTATTCTTTTTTAAAAAAAATATATTCTCACTAATTTCTAACAGGAAGGGAGAGGGAGAGAGAGATAGAAACATCAATGACCAGCTGCCTCCTGCACACCCCCCACTGGAGATCGAGCCCGTAACCCAGGCATGTGCTCTTGGCCAGAATCGAACCCCAGACTCTTTAGTCCTCAGACTTACGCTCTATCCACTGAACCAAACCAGCTAGGGCTACCTATTTCTTTTTGTTACTATTTGCCTGGTGCTTCTTTTGAAAATCTTTGATTTTTGACTTGTTTGATTTAGGTGTACCTCTTATATACAACTATACATAAGAATGATGTCATTCAAAATGAAATTCTACATTGTATAACGAGTTACTTGAATCCATTCACATATATTGTAGTTGATGATGTAATTGGACTTACTATCTTTGTGTATGTGTTGTATTTATTGTGATTCTAGTTGAAAATCTTCCTTTTTAACTTTAGTCCTCAGGGGTTATCCACCCAAAGGGCCTGACTCAAAACAGTAGGTGTTCAACAAATGCTCATTGAATAAAAACTTCCTAATCTACTAATTCTGATCTGATCTGAGAAGCAACTATTGACAAAATATCTCAGTTGTAAGGAGATGGGACTAAAGTTCAAATTATTGGTAAACAAAGTTTCGAGAAGAATTTAGTTACATTGTTTAGTCTAAGGGATCTTCCCTATTCTTGTAGATTTAACAAAATCATGTAGGAGATTTTGAGTTTTCTCTCAATATGAGGTCTGGTAGAAGTTCCCGTTGTTATGGCAGTGGAGATAAAGACTAAAGTGAGATCTCAGACCTGGAGAAGAAAACCCAGGATGTGGTCTGCACCAGCGACATTCTTTCTGCGGCTGCGCGTTGAGGAATCCCCAGCAAAGCTGAGTCCCTTCTGTTTTAATTGTGGATCTGCGTCTTGTCTCAGATTGCTTTGGAGTTCTAGCTTCACCTACTGGAGTGCTGGGTAACTGGTTTACTTAAAAATAATAATGTGATGGCAACATTAGCTTTATTGCCTATTGTTCCTCAGGAGAACCGCTGCGTGGATACAGACAGACATTTCGTTAGGGATATATAAAAATGAAGCCAGGATGGCTCAGAACCCATTCAACATCGATTTCTTACTTTAATTGACAAAGAAATTGGGGGAAAAAATTTAAAAAGCACATGTTCTGTCACAGTGAAAAGAACACCAAGCTGGAGTCAGGCCTCTGGGTTTGGCTGTGCCAATGAGCTCATCCAGACGTCCCTGGACACCTTTCTTTCAGGACAAAGGAGCTGAAGTAGCCAACCTCTCCTGTTCTTTCCAACTCTAATGCTTCTCCTGTGTCTGGAAAATCTCATGGGAAGCTCCAGTGACAGTTAATCTACCCAGCACCTTTAAAATTCGCCATGAGCTACAACTTGTAACCTAAACCAGGTTTATATCCAGCTAGGATTATAAACTCTCCACATTTCATAGCTGTGGGTGCTGGGTTGCGCATCAATGTGTTTTTTTCTGAGCCGTTGCACACTAGCCGGTTCCTGAGCAGAGAGGATAAACTCCGGTCGCGTTTCCGTGTCTAGAGCAGTGCTGCCCCAGCAGCACTTTGGCACTTGGAAAGAAGGATATAGGTGACAGGTGGGCGAGGCCCAGCGCAGCTCTGCTAAGTGGACGCCTCGGGTTTCCTCCTGGAGAGCAGAACCCAGGTGTGTCCAGTCCTCCTTGGTTGCTGAAATGACATTATTTGCAGTAGGTGGTAAACTCCAGAACTCTTTCTTGCCTGAATTTCAGAAGGAAGAGCCTGGAGATTTGATCTAAGGTGGGGGGGGGGGGTGTCCCTAAAGAGGTGTAAGTGTAATCCATGACCACTGCACACATGATTTGAGCACAAACTGCTCAGTGGTGAGATTAATGATGAGGGTCACAATTGGCCAAGAACAGATATAGCTTGATTGAGCAAATGGATCTTCATAGCTCTTCTGTATCAGCGTTTCTTCCAATTTTCTACCATTTCCTTATTCCCATTCATCCTCAAGATATCTATATTCTTTGAGGATGCTAACATTTTGAACAGTGGTTTTTAACTATTCTTGTAATGTAGGGATTCCAATAAGCCCTTCAGAAACCTCTGAAGTGGAGAAGAGAGAAGGCAGTGGGCGGGGCTTAGACCCTCTTTAAAACATACATATAAGTGTAAGTAATACATTTGGAAGAAAGACTGGAGGGCAACTCAATACATTTTAATTTGAATTTAACTGCTAGTGGTTGGACTGTAGATATTGTCTTACAGCCCTTTCCTAAAATGTCCACAGTTGACTTTTAAGAGGACAAAAGTGAATTGTCCAATTTTGCTAATAAAAGAGGGCTTGTGCAGCCTGGGAGGACTGTGGCTCTCAAGGGTCATGGTGCACCAGGCCCCATGCTCCTCGTGACAAGGCCCTCCCTTGGCCATGTTGGCGGTGCTAACCCCGTGTCTCTTCCCTCCAGAATGGCTGCAGTCTGTCCAGGCCACCATGATCCTGTCCATCATCTTCAGTGTGCTCTCCCTCTTCTTGTTCTTCTACCAGCTCTTCACCATCACCAAAGGGGGCCGGTTTTACCTCACTGGGATCTTCCAGATTCTTGCTGGTAAGTGGTGACAATGAAGTGCATGCAGGAGCTGGGCCTGATCAGGTAGTAGGAGGGCGTGGCCCTGGAGTGATTCATGTTTCCTGAGTTTGCTCATGGAATGGTTTTCATAAAGTACAGATGTGTGTGTGTGAGTGTGTGTGCGTGCACCTGTGCATATATCTTAGAATCAGGGAGCTACCTACTTCCTCAGGGAATCGTGTGCATAAGAAATAGGAGTTAGGGTTCTGGAAGGAACGTTCCTGACCCAACCCAACCTGTCACCAGGAAGAAAGCTGCGAAATGGACCCATGATCAGAGTTCAATGCTGAGGGAATCAATACAGCAGAGGTCAGTCCTGAGGATGGATTCCTAGAGATTAGGTTATGCCCCAGGGAGCTATTTGGCCTCAGCCTAGAGAATGACCCTGGCACAGTGTTGAGAACAGCCAAGGCGTTCTCAGGTATGTCTCTTACTCTGAGTGGCGATGAAACCACACTAACAAACTCCTGCTCTCCTGCACTCCAGCTTCTCTGTTCCCCTGGCCTTGATTTCCTGTTGTCATTTCAGGTGTCTTCATTTTGTCACCATTGTATAACCCGCCATCATTTCCCAAACAGGGGTCCCTGGCAGCACACATAAGATCTTTATCTCCTCAATAAACTGCTTTCAAATCCCCCCATTGGACAGGTTGTACGATGAGAGAGTCCTAGAAGCTTCCAGTGTAGAGGGCAAATCCTCCGACTTTGTCTCCCTTTTCTGAACAGTGTCTCTACCATTTCATCCTTTCGTTCATTGACTGCCAGTTGACTGAGTCAGCAGGACATTGAGAGGAGTAAGAGACAAATGTGGCAGGTTCTGTAGCCCAAGTTAATAAATCACAGAGTCCATGTGGACCAGACTACATCTGGCTGCTGTGAGATGTTCTAGATTCTGGCCATCCAAGTAGGCAAATGGCATCTTGTTTTAGTTGGTTGTCAGAATGTCCCCGGTGCTGAGTCACCAGCTTATGCTCAGAAGCAGTCATGTGGAGGGTTGAAAACAGCTCATGCCTTCTAGATGGATAAATGAATATAATGGTTTGCACAGTGCTGTATGTGAGGACAAAGCCTGAGGTTGAATGTTGATGACCTTTTCTAAAAGTCAGAGAGTTAGTTACTGGAAAAAGCAAGTAACCTGGAGATCCACTTCCCATTAAATACTTAAATATAATGTTTCAATATGCACAGTATGCAATATGCACAGTATCAAAACCAAATAGTGCTTTGCACTTGCACAGTTTTATTATACCAAACCAAGCTCCTGGATTGTCGCCAGCTTTGTGAAATTATAATTACTCCATAAGATCATCTGTAGGCCATGCTAGAAGCAGAGTTATCATTACTCACTCCATTTCCAGAGGCGATACACAAGCCTAAAATGTATTCTGGGATTTCTTTGGTCCACCATTTAAGTGTGATGGGTATTCAAATGATGATTATACCCATTGTATCAATGGATGTGTCCTCAAGATAAAGTAATATAGACCTAGGAAGCAGAAGTTTCATAAAATATTGATACTTGATTTGCACAAGCTTGTAACTTGACTGGCCTTGGGGGAGAATAACCTGAATGCTTCCACTCCCTCAGACCATGGGGACTGAATACAGGTAGGCATCTTTTTATGTTTAGAGATGCAGAATACACCAACTTTTCCAAGGAACACAAAATCCAAGGTAGAAACTCTGCTTTCTGCATTATTTTTCATTGACCGATTTACAGTGGAAGCTCAGTGCAAATTTTCATTATTTACTATTCTTAAGTCCCACGCACTTGTGATGAGTAAGAGCTTGCACCTTCAGAACTACGTAGACTGAAAGCACTGGCTGAGAAAAGCCCCTCGCTGTTGCAGGGGCTCCTCAGAGCAGGCAGCCGTGTCCTCTCCCACTGAGCTAGCTCAGTTTTAAATCCTGTAACAATGCCTCTGTAACCATGTCCTGATAAGACCATGAAGTTGCAAATGCTGGCCCTGCTCTGTTTTAAAGTATTTTGTTCAGCAAAAAGCTCTTGAGGTTTTTTAATCTTCCGAAGTGTATTTACTGTCCGTACTTGCTTTACCGCTTTGATTCACCTCTGAACCCAATGCAAGTCTTGTTAGAACTCTATAAAAACCCCTGAATTTAAAAGCACTAAGTTGTTCTTCCTTTATCCCATTCAAATCTAGCTGCTTATCTCTCACAAGACCTGGTTTTCAGTTATGAGTTTGTCAGTTTAACTGTCCATATCTTGAATTAGAAATGTTGAGCCAAAATAGCAGTTGTAAGTCCTACGAATGCTCAGTTCTTAACTGTTAACTTCAGCCAACAGGACCTGGAGGTTTATCTTCTAGGAACCTCAGGGCTCTGGAATGTTGCACTGGAACTTGCTGTAGGGTCTTTCCATTAAAATTGAGAACTAAACGGGGTTAGGGGTTTGACAGAGATTTCCTGATTCTAAATGTGTGGCAGCTCTATATCAACGTTGTCACGTGTGTTTCCCAGTTCACAACCCATTTAGAAACCAGCAACTAGAGAGAAAAGTAGGGAAGGCTGTGGAGTTGAGAACTGGGGACAGCCTGAGAAGTTACAGCTTAATGTCGAACAGATCAGGAAAGCTGAAACAGACAAAAAACAAAAAGGAGAAAGGAGGGAGGGAGGGGGAAGCAAGTAGCCCCACAATCATGGAATGGAAATGGAAGTGTGCCTGCCACAGTCGGTAGGATTTACACAGGGCAGATGCATCCTCAGAGCCGAATGCATTTTAAGTGGAAGCCACCAGACTCCCAGGTGACAGGTGCAGGCTGGATTGTCCTGCATAGCTTCTCTTGGGGTGGGGGCAGCTATGATCTTTACAGATCGGGCACTTAAGGGTGCGGGGAAGGTAGTGAAAGGTGTGTGGGGCTCTTGGGCTGACTCAAGATTCGGGAGCTGTGTCTGCCTTGCTCCAGATTACAGCTCTGCGTGTGGTTATAGGTCCACCTGCTTTGCTGCATCATCCTTTCTCCATTTCATAACAAGTCACAAGTCTCATACTTAAGAGCTGTCTTTCTTTGATTACACACTTCTTAGGTTGACTGCTTCCTAAAGACCTATCAAGAGGGCGTCTTCACCCAGTTAAGTGCTTTTCGAGCTTAGCTGCACAACAAAATTACCTTTTAGAAGAGGGGGTGCTTTTTAAAAAAATTCTCATGCTCAGATTTCATCCCTAGAGAGTCCTATTTAAAAGCTCTTGGGTGGGGTCATTCCTTGGGTGACTCTGAGGTTCCTCCAGGGTCAGAACCACAGGGTATAGCCTTTAAACAACCCCTAATCCCACTGCCAGTTCTTCAGGGACATTTCTTCACAGACAGCTCCTTCTCTTCACCAGCCACCGATTCTTCTCTACCTCCTTCTTGGACAAAGGCTATGCTGATCCTGTGACTGGGTTTTGGTGTCATTCTCATTTGCCACCTGTAGCCACCTGGTCCCAGATAATAGTTACCCTTGCCCTAGATGGGGTTGCACTGAGTTTCGCTAGATGAGAAAACATCAAGAAATTCATATAGATACAGACCTGAAAAGGAGCTATGCATGTTTTTATTGATTTCACTCCTTACAACCAGCCATGAGCTCTGTGCACACCACGTAAAAGAAGGCCCCCAATAACCTACTCGCCGGATGACTCATCACTGTGTTTCATAGGCAGAATCAAACTCAGGTCACGTGCGTAATAACTGTTCATTGTCATTAAAAGGAACAGAAACCATGGGAGAAGGAGACTCCTGAGTGGGTTTTACTTGCTGTTTGTTTTGTTTCCTGTCGGTTGATATAGGTATAGACATAGGGCTTTAGGATGAAATCATTTGAAAGATGAATAAGAGCACAGTGCCTACGCGTTCTGAGTAGATCAAAGGCAGCTTCAGTTGGGCACCATGTTCAGCACCCTCCTTATGAGAGAATCATTCCAGATGTTGCACTGGCTGTGCCCAGTATCTAGAATGCCGCGGGCTACTTCCTAGGCTGCAGGGCTCACGTGACTGCTGAAATGGCAACTGGGCCACCTGCACAGAGGAGACTTGTGTAGATCAGACGTAGAGCCAAAGCTTTCAGCAGCACAGACCACCCAGCCCCTTCCTGCCCCACCTTATCACCCTGAGGATGGGGCTGGGGAGACAGAGGCCCTCACTCACTCCTCACACCAACACCATGAGGCACCTTCCCCACAGGCTCCAGGCCTCGCCTGGTGTTCACTCTCCAGCCAGGCTCACCCTGGCTTCTGCTGCAGGCTCTCAAATGAGCTGCTTTGCAAAGGTTACCAGGGTCCACTTTTAAGCCATTTGCTGAATGTCTCCATTCCTTTCTGTACTGTTTTCTATCCACTATTTGAAACTGTTATTCCCTTGGCTTCCACACCATTACTGTTTTCCCAGTTACCTAAGTTAACCTACCAGTCATGCCAGAGCCCCCTCTCCCTCCTCCATACACAGTCCACCCGATTCCTGCCATTGGTAGCGTTCATAGACATTGTGTCCACTCCTTCTCTTTTACTCACTAACAGCACTGCGGCTTTCAAAAGCCAATTCGTGCAACTTTCTGTCCATACCCCTACATCTACTTTCTACACGGCTGTTGGGACGCTCTTTCTAAAACACACATCTGAGCATCCTTTCTTCTCTGCTGAAGAAGTACTTCCCTCCACAACTTCAACATGCCATTGAATCCCCCTCTTTCCTGGCCTTATGAGCTCTCCGGCTTCATCTTGCATTGCCCCTCCTGTTTCATGGGACACTCTTAGCATCACCTGCTGGTGGTTTCCACCAAGCTCTCTGTTTTCCTTGTCTTGCTCATGCTCTTCCTGAATTCCCTTCCCACTTTTCTTCACCTGGCTAACTTTCACACATCCTTTAGTCCAAGCACTGTCTCCCCTGGCAGGCTTCCCCAGTTCCTAGTTTGGGTTCAGTGCCCATCCATGCATTTCTCTCACCCTCCCTTGAAGTCACATCATACAATATTGGAAGTTTCTACTGACATGTCTCTTTTTGAATGACGCTCACCCCATGAAGGTAGGGGCTGGGTCTCTCTTGCTCTAGATGCTCTAGAACAATGCCTGCACACAATAGGTACTCACTGCATGTTTCTTGAACCAATCAGAATAAGATAAAGAAGTTTAGAGAATTCCCATCATTTCTTTCTTCCTTTGCATTCGGCCTTTTGGTTGCTCCCTCCCAAAGTTTTGGGCTCTACTCGCTCACCTGCAGCTGCTATCATCACTAAAGGAGGCTTGAGGTCTCCTCTTCAAGAAGACTCTAAAGGAAGAATTTTCTGGGAGTTGTTCAGAGCTAGCCTTCCCTAGACAGGTGTAGAAATTCTTGTGAACTCTTGAATGGGCAGCACTTTTATGTTGTTTAGACCAGTTCTGCGTCCTTCCGCTAAAAAATGGCCTACACTCTCAGACTCAAGCCCCTCTCAGGCATGTCACTGCCAAAGCACAGACTGTCACCTGTGGAAGGAGCTTCTCTTAGCTGCATCATAGGGACCTCACTTACCTTCACCATGGGGGACCTTCATTTACCTTCATCATAGGGGACTTTCACTTATCTTCAACATGGGGACCTTCACTTACCTTCACCATAGGGACCTTCATTTACCTTCACCATCAGGGACCTCACTTACCTTCACCATCAGAGACCTCACTTACCTTTATCATGGGAACCTCACTTACCTTTATCCTGGGGACCTCACTTCCCTTTATCATGGGGGACTTTCAGAAATTCATGTCCATGTACTAGCTGCTGAGAAACTGAGTCACAGTCCACTTATGGGGAGCAATGTGTAACTTTTAGGGACTATTTTATGGCGTTAGCTGCTCTCGATTCCAGAGCACAACTATTGCTTTATGTATAGAAAGCCTTGTAATAGCGTGTTCCCTAAAACTCCAGTCTATTGACAACAATTATAACGTGTGTATCCTCTCTTTGACTTTGTAAGTATCTAAGCTTGCTGCTTTTTACAGAAAAACTTAAATTCATTTGCTTCTGAGATTCCACTTGGGTAGATGTCATAAAGTAAGCCATCTAGCCAGTCATCACACTTGTGTACCTGCCTCTCTCTATCCCTCTTGCTCGTTGATGGAATGCTTTCTCTTTTATGTTATCTTTGCCAGTAAAGTCTGTGCACAGCTGGTCTCCATGGCTACAATGGCCTTTTCCACACCAGTGCTGGTTAGACACACCCCATATGGAAGCCCTACCAACAGGATATGCATTGTCCTGGCCTTTCAACATTCTCTTTAACATCCCTCTCTCTTTTGGTCGCGCTTCTCTTTTTATAGCCCTGCCCTCATTGGGTAGCTGGGCTACAGCTCAAGAGGCAACTTCAGTATTTCTTAAAAATAAGAATTATCACTTTAGAGAGGTGAGTCATGGAGCAGTGGGGGAAGATCACTGAGGATAGTGGACCTCAAGGCTAACAGTGTGTCTCCAGCAGATTAAAACTCTCTCTCTAAAACAGATTTGCAAGCTGCAGTTCCCCTCTGATACAGATATCCTCGCTGCCTCTCAGACTTCCCGTAGGTAGTGGGATCCTGGATCTGATCCCACTGTAGTTCTAAGACTATTGTGTGGCTTTCTCAACGGGGGCCAGTGGAGTAGGAGTGTTCTGCTCTGATTTGCAGAAGGACAGTATTATCAGGGCAGTGAATGTGACAAACTCCAATTCTGCACTTTCTTCAAACAAAGTTGCAGTGTCCCATCAAATAGCAGTGAGGTTAGATGTAGGTGGTCCAGACCATCAGGAGCTTTGGAACCGCAGGAATCCCACATGGCTTGCTACATTCATAATAGAGTCACTCAGAGCCTTTCAAAGACCCTGCTTTCAGGAGAAAACAGAGCAGGCTTTGTGCAACTCCAGGCTGGGGTGCTGATGTCACTGGACCCCTCCCCACAGGGGATTCTGACTGCCATGGTGGGCATGGACTATGGCATTTGAACTTACCTGCTTCATGAGGACCAAGGTGGACATTTTCTTCTCCTTCCCACACCGAAGGGCTGCAGTGGTGGCCAGAGAAGGTGGCCTGGCCTACCTGTGTATGTGACATCATTGTACCCTCTTTTAGCTTCAAATCCAACCTTGGAGGAACCAAGGACTGTTGAAAGGGGCCCGGTGCAATGAGCTTGCCCTTGATAGTCTCGTCCCCCTGCAGCTTGCGTCCTCTTCATGTCCTGTCCTTCCTCCTTGTCTCCTCACTTTTCATCTCCGTGTGTTCTGTCTGCTTGTTCATGTCGTACATGACAGTCCTACTGAAAGGATTAGCATGTAGTCCTGCTCCTGGGCTCTTCCTGGAGCCCAATACTGTTGCCGTGACACAACTCCGACGATGGTAAAGTGTCACTGCACTTGCATTGGCTCCAGGAAACACCCCCTCATTTGGACAGTGGTCACAGGTTTCTATGCCGAACCATCCTTGTAAGAAGACAGGCAGGTTTATCTTGCAACCTGAATTCTCACTGACCACTCTGTGGAAACTGGGAATTGGTGACAGTTAAAGCAAGAGAAATGGGACAGAAAAGATGGCAAAGACGATGGATGGCCTGGGTCGCATAGATTGGAAGTGGAGTGCTGATTGTTTCTCGTGGGCATCTTTAGGCCTCCTGCTGTCATGTCTGCCTCCCTGCAGCCCACATCGGAGCCTGCTGTGTGTGTGTGTGTGTGTGTGTGTGTGTGTGTGTGTGTGTGAGAAATAGAGAGAGAGAGAGAGAGAGAGAGAGAGAGAGAGAGAGAGAGAGAGAGATCAGGGCAGCGAGTAGTGTGGGCAGGTGTCCAGGTCCCGTGGACCCTGCAGTCGGGGGTGGAGAGGAGAACCCCTGTGATCTCTCCCTCATTCGGATTATCGCTCTCTTTCCCCAGGTCTGTGTGTGATGAGCGCAGCGTCCATCTACACGGTGAAACACACAGAATGGCACGTCAACAACTCTGATTACTCCTATGGATTCGCCTACATCCTGGCCTGGGTGGCCTTCCCCCTGGCTCTGCTCAGCGGGTTCATCTATGTGATCTTACGGAAACGCGACTGAGGTGCCCAGTTCATCTGAGGCTCTGGGCATACACAGGGAAGGGAGGAAGGAAACCTAGAAAAAGAAAAAAACAAACAAAAAAAACCCAAAAAGCTAGCCAAAAACCCAAACTGAAACCAAACCAAACAGAGTGCAGTTGGGGGGGTGGGGTTAGTGTTGATTGAAGATGTATATAATATCTACGGTTTATAAAACCTATTTATAACACTTTTTACATATATGTACATAGTATTGTTTGCTTTATATGTTGACCATCAGCCTTGTGTTGAAACCTTAAAGAAATAGCTAAGGAACTTTACATCCTAACCATGTAATCAAGCTCAGTATTATTGTTTTGTTTTGTTTTACCTACAAATAAAATAACTCCATCTCGCCCCTTCCCTTTCATTTGAAAGAAGATACCTCCCTCCCACTCCACCTCATTTAGAAAACCAAAGTATGGGTAGAAAGCCCAATAGCCAAAAGCCCTCTCACAGTGGTGATCTGTGTTCTCACAGAGGCACGCACTGCCCATGCCCACACCAAGCCTTATGCATGTGGACGAAACCCTCAAACTGGAGCCCTTGGCAAAATCACAGCTGTGACTTCGGAATGCTCGCCCTGAAGTGGGTGTCCTGGTCACACATCTAGATGAGAAATTAGTGACAAAACAAACCTATGAAATGGTGCTATGTATTTACCATTCCTTATGATCACTAATCTTCTAAACTACTCACTGGAAATTCAATTAACAATTTTACACCATAAAGTAGAATGGAGACTGAATAATTCTGTGTAATATAAATGGTTTATAACTGCCTTTGTGCCTGGCTGGGCTGCTGTCATTACTATGATAATAAGTCATAAACACAGCTTTATCACTCGCACATTTCCCTGCGGTCGGAGGGTCAGGACGAGTCTCTAGACCCTTGCGGCCACGAGTTTCGAGGGCTCCGCTGGGTCTAGGCTGTTCTCTGTCTCCAAGGACTGTCTGGCAATGACTTGTATCGGCCACCAACTGTAGATGTATATATGGTGCCCTTCTGATGCTAAGACTCCAGACCTTTTTGTTTTTGCTTTGCTTTTTCTGATTTTATATCAACTGTGTGGACTAAGATGCATTAAAATAAACATCAGAGTAACTCACTGATCTCTCTCGGGTTTTTGTGGGCACCTGGGTGTGAGTGTAAGCGTGAGGTGCATGTTAGAGTGGAAGAGAGCACTTCAGTGGAAAGGAAGTTGAACAGATGATCAGCATTGCAGTGTGGTCCCAAAAGCATAGCCTTGTACAGGCCTTCTAGAAGCCTGTGCAGATGTCTGTTGTTTGCACACAGCAGAGAACTTCAGCGGAAACAGTAATGCTGAGTAGACTGCAGTTCCTTGAGTCAGCCCTCTCTTGTACTCTGCTCTCTGATGACTGACATGGGGGCCACAAAGTCATTCATGCGCTCACTTAATGAGGAATGTTAGCATGAGCAGCTCAGATCCCTACCCTTCAGAAAGAAGGGTTGGTGTGATATCATGGAAAGTCTGCATGATGGCGAGTTGAGGTCAGACTCAGATAAAACATTGATTGGCATCAGCTGAGCTCCTAACACTGCCCTGAGGGAGGAAAAGGGTGACCATGTCATCCTCTGGGCTATGGGTTCTGGGTTATGGGCTGTGTCTCACTCGTATTTTTACCCATGGACCTTTTATTGTGCATCTGCGATATACCAAGTTAATGATGCATTTAATATTCTTCAATATTTATTGAGCACCTATGTTGAGCCAGAGGTCAATGATATAAAATAATATAATTCTCAATCTCAAAAGGTCACATTTTAGTGAGAGGCACAAGCAAAAGGTGACTGCCTTATAATGAAGAGCATAGAAATTAGGAAGCCTGGGTTTCGATCTGCCTTTTGCCCCTTACTAGCTATCTGAGGTTGACCATGTTACTTAATTATTTTTTTTGCGGGAAACGAGTAAACTCATCATATCGCTTTTTATACTAAAGCGCGGTAGACGAGTTTTTTCCAAAAACCATGAGTAGAGACAGATTCCGTCAAATATGGAGGGCCTGCCACTTCAACAACGAAAATGTGCAAGACAACTCAGATAGACTTTGCAAAGTCAGACCATTATTGGATTTCTTTCTTCCCGTTACAACGCGATTTGGCGGGAAAATGCCCGATTACAAAGTGTTTTAAATGAAGATGCCAAGTTATGTTGATATTGTAGAGGCTAAAAGTATATAGTAAGTGTGAGATACTTGGCATGGTGATGGGGGATAGCAAGTATCCTACATATTAGTGTTTATCACAAATGCTACAATAGAGGCGTGGGAGAAGATGTTGATTGTTCTGGGGGAATCTCAGGATTGGGCTGCACATTAGAATCCCATGCTGGACCCACTCCAGGATTTTGATCCCTGTGTCTGGGGGGCGCCCTCCCTGCTGGTGATGGCAGTGTGCAGTCAGGGTGACAGCCTCTGTGACTCTCACTGATGATGAGATGTTTATGTGCTAAGATAGCACCTGGGAAGTACAGAGTCTGGCTCTGTAGGTCGGGTGGAGGCTGGGGTTCTGTGTTTCCAGGTAGAGCCTGAACCATGCTGGTGTTGCTGGTCACACCTGAGTAGTGAGGACCTAGCAGGAAGACCCCAGCAGGCTCCTCGTGCTCTCCTGCCCTTGAACATTGATGACGTAGGTCTTCTTCCTTCTGAGGGTCTCCATGGTGACTGGCACGCTCTGCCTCTGACTCCAACTGGTTGATTCAATGGCACAAATGGCCATGAAATGCACGTGGGACACAGGCAACTGGGAAGTTGGGAGTCTTACTTCCAAGCTCATGCTTTGCAAATGTGTGCAGGCATACGTTGGAGACTGTGGGCCAGTGCCAGACCACATCGAGTCCACCGTTCTGCTGGTGAGACTTTTGCCTTTAATTTGTGAGAAAACACAGCATCTGCAACGTGCAATAAAATGAGGTCTGCCTGCACTTGTATTTCATAAACTTCCTTTTATAGACTATAAAGAAGGACATTTCATAATGATAAAAAGCTCAATACACCAGGAGAGTGTAACAGTTGTCAACATATATGAACCTAATATTAGTACACCAAAAAATATGAAGCAAAAACTGACAAAAATGAAGGGAAAATAGACAAATAATAAATGTTGGGAGACCTAAATACTCCATTCGTGGGATAAACAACCAAACAAAATCAACAAAGAAATAAAATACTTGAAAAGCCCTCTGAAACAATTGAATTTAACAGAAATCTGTAGAACATTCCACCTAACAACAACAGAAGACATATTCTTCTCACATGTACACAGATTCATGTCTCCAAGACATGTCACATGCAAGGTCATAGAACAAATAAATCTCAATAAATTTAAGAGGATAAAAATAACAGAGTACTTTTCCCACAATAGGAAGAAAGTAGGGGTCAATAATGGGGGGAAACTGAGAAATAAATATGTGGAAATTAAACAACACACCACTAAATAACCAATAAGTTAAAAAATCAAAAGAAAAATCAGAAAATACTTTGAGATAAATGAAAATGAAGAAATAACATATCAAGATTTAGGGGAGACAGCTAAAGCAGTGTTTAAAGTGAAATTCATAGTTATAAATGAACATTAAGATCTGAAATTAATCTAGCCTTCTACCTTACAACACTGGAAAAAGGAAAGCATATTAAACTGATAGCACAAGGGAGAAATCAATAAAGGTCAGAACAGAAACTAATAAAATGGAAAAAGAAAAAAATAGAGAAAAATCAGGGAAACCAAAAGCTGTTTTTGTTTTGTTTTTTTTGTTGTTGTTGTTGTTTTTTAAGATAAAGAATGTTGACAACTCTAGCTAGAGTTATTGAGATATAAGAAGAAATATATATTAGGTCTTCCTCATGGGTTCCAGGCACAGAGCTGAAACTCTCATAATTTCCTGAGTGAAAAGAGAGGAGGAATTTATTGTTCGTAATACTCCCTTTCCAATCACACCAAGTTTATGCTACTGAGGTGATGCTTGGAGGATAGAGCTGGTTGCCAGAGGAATCAGCCAGTGATTAGAAAGTTGGAAATTCAATCCCACCTCCTGACTTCCAGAGGGGAGAAGGGCTGCAGTTTCAGTTAATCACCATGGCAATTATCTAACCAATCACGCTTATGTAGTGGAATCTCTGTAAAAATCCTAGTATGGGGCAGGGAGCTTCCAGGTTGGTGAACAAATCCAGGTGCAGGGAGGGTGGTGCACCTCAAGGTCCACGGGTTGGAAGCTTCTGCACTCGAGATGCTCCCAGACCTCACCCTATGTACCTCCTCATCTGGCTGCTCACCTGTGTCTTCTATAAAATCCTTTATAACAAACCAGTACATGTAAGGAAAGTGCTTTCCTGAGTGCTCCGAGGCATTACAGCAAATTAGTGAATTGAGGTTAGTGTCCTGGGAACTCCTGACTTGGATTCAAGTTGTACAAAGTGTGGGTAACCCTGGGACTCACTACTTGCAACTGTCATCTCAAGTGGGGGAAGTCTTCTGGGACAGAGCCCTTAACTGGTGGGATCTACATTAACTCTGGGTAATCAATGTCAAGAGAAAATTAAATTGTAGGACATCCAGCAGAGAATTGGAAAATTTCTTGATGTGGAACACCCTGCACATTTAGTATCAGGAATATTGTGATTTATGAGTAGAGACTTTGTGACTAGAGAAACAATTTTCCCTTAGTGACAAAAAAAAAAACAAACAAAAACAAACAAACAAAAAACACCAGAATCAGAAGTGATAGAGGGCACAGTATACTGATGCTAAAGAAATTAAAAAAAAAAAAAGATTGTGAAGGAATACTATAAGATTGTGAAGGAATACTAGTATGCCAAAAATTAGATAACTTAGATAAAATGACAAATTCCTAATTTAATTACAGTAAAATTTTGATACAATAGACGAATTTGGGACTACTAAATGTGTGCATTCGCCTGTCACTTCAAGTAAACTGATGGCACCTGGCTGGTGCAAGGCTTAGCACAACTGGGAGCATCCGTCTACAGGGGTTAAAAGTGCTGCGGAAAGTCACACCCTAAAACAACAGAAACCAGTGCCACTGGGAATGCACTGTGATCACATGCTAATCATTCTCACAACAATGTTTGCAAACGGTGACTCTTGGGTTTCAGTAAGTAGACTATAGTTGCAGGTATGCAATATTGATTTATGTCTGTGAAATTACCACAGTGTTTTTCCAACATATGGCCTATTCACTAAAATTTGTTAGAAATAACAGTAAATTAATAACAAAAAAATTAACCTGTAACTTAACTAAAAGCAAATCTTGGTTAAACACATTTTTAAGTTAACAGGGTATTAATTTTCATACATGACATATGGACAGGAAGTTTTGTCCACTAAGTCCAAAGTCTGTTAAATTAAGGTCCACAAAATTGATGGTTTACTATACAGAAACTGATTCAAGAATAAATAATCTTAGTAGATCTATAACAAGTGGAGAGATTCAAGTAGTTATATAAAAAAAATTACCCACCCCAAATCAGATAAAGACACTACGAAGAAAGAGAATTACAGGTCAATATCTCTGATGAACATAGATGTTAAAATCCTCAACAAAATCCTAGTAAATTGGCTCTAGCATTACATTAGAAAGATCATACACCATGACCAAGTAGGATTTATTCCAGGGATGCAAGGATGGTGCAATATCCACGAATCAATAAACATGATGCATCACATAAACAAATTGAGACACAAAAGTCACATAATCATATCAATTGATGCAGACAAGGCATTTGACAAAATCCAACACCCTTTCCTGATAAAAACTCTCAGCAAAGTGGAAATAGAGGGATCATACCTCAATGTAATTAAAGCCTTATATGACAAACCTACAGCCAAAATCATACTCAATGGGCAAAAACTAAAATTATTTCCCCTGACAGGAACAAGACAGGGATGCCCACTCTCACCACTCCTGTTCAACATAGTACTGGAAGCGCTAGCCATAGTGATCAGACAAGAAGAGGCATCCAAGTTGGAAAATAAGAAGTAAAACTATCATTATTTGCAGATGACATGATATTTTACATAGAAAACACTAAAGACTCCATCAAAAAACCACTAGATTTAATAAATGAATTCGGCAATGTAGCAGGATGCAAAATTAACACCCAGAAATCTATGGCTTTTTTATACACTAA
>PVJC01003654.1:0-68810 GCA_004026665.1 Murina feae | reverse complement strand
AATTATGAACAACAAATACATATCTATCAACAAGTGAATCTAAAAATCAAGTGAATAAGAAATCTGATGAACAGAATAAACTGGTGAATAGAATAGAATCAGAGGCATAGAAAGGGAGTGGACTGACAATTTTCGGGGGTAAAGGGTGTTGGGGGTGCGGGAAGAGAATGGACAATGATCGTACACCTATGGATGAGGATGGGGGGGAGGGGGACAGAGGATGGGGTGGGAACTGGGAGGAGGGGAGCTATGGGGGAAAAAGGAGGAACAACTGTAACAATATGAACAATAAAGATATTTTAAAAAAATATTACAAAGCAACTCAGTACATGGCATGGAACTGTAGAGCACAGCCACCATCATTCAAAGCAGCAGCATTCCTAAAAGATTTTGAGTTTCATGTCCTTTAGGACATGAAATGAGGTTTAGTAACCAAATCATACTAATAGATGAACAAATAACGGTACAACCGCATTCAGGGCAGAGCAAATCATTTATTTCTGAAATGTTTTTCAGAAGTGCATGAACTTTTAATGATAATGCATCTTTATTTTTTTTAACACATTTGCCAATTCAGTATTATTCCAAAGGGCCATCAATAACTATGGCAAGAACTCACATTGGCCCAGAGCTATAAGCAAAGACTGCCTAGTACAGTGATAGGACACTGGTGAGTGGGTGTAGACAAGACATTCTCCAGACTTCACTATTGTTAGGCTCATTAGTCCTAACCCAAATCTGCATGAATCTGGGTAAAATAAGTTTTCAGCCATTAATACTTCAGCAAGTTTTAATATCACTGACCACATGTTTAGTGACAAGTTGAACAATAAAAGAGTCTGTCCTATTGTCCAGTTGAACACTTATGGTCCCTCCGGACATCAACCCTGCAGCCTGTCCACTTGTGAGAGGATGATGAGGTGCCATAGTGATGGTTCACATAAAGTTCTCATCTTCAAATACTTTAAACTTTGCTTGGTTCAATCTCTTGCCAGAAACGATGTCTGGAAACTCGTTTATTGCAAATGGCTAGCTTCATGCAGTGACTTTTTCAACAGGGTCTGAGATGGAATTAAAAGTGACTTGAATAACTCACTATGAGTTATTCCCCTGATGAAGGTGTTTCTCACAGTTCTCTCTTGGACTTCAGACTCTCCTGCATGTTCTCCTCTGACAGTTTCAGAGCTTGAACTACAACCTCTGTGTAACTGCCTCCTGAATCTCTCTTGAGTCCCAAACTTCCTTTCAAGTTATTTCCAGGGCCTGGTGCTTACCAGCATCTCTCTCTCCTGTAACACTGCCACCCACTATTTACCATGCTTAGGTCTCTTCCAGCTGTTCATTTGTGTGTGTTTTTTTAATTCATCCTCAAGCCTATGTCCCATTTCAGCCACCACCTCTCTTCCTCTTTGTCATCCAAAATGCTCAAAGAATTAATATTTATTGTCCAAATTTCCTCACTTGCTGTTTACTCTTGTGGCCACTACAATTTGGCACCCACTTCTGTCAATTGTTCCCCACGACCTCCGTTGCGACATCCAAATGACATTTCCCAGACCTCATTCTAATGACATCTCAGAGTCATCTGAGAGGTTCTCAGCCACGCCCATCTGCTTCAATCACGCTCTTCCTCTGACTTCTCTTTCTCCTTCTCTGGCCATTCCTCCTCTTTCTGTAAGCTCTTATCTCACACCCACCTTCTCCCCACATACCAGAAGCCAATTCCAGCATGTCGGCAGGGGCTGAATCATCTGGAGGGGCAAGGGCATTTCCCCAAACCTAAAAAGGGATGATTGCTTGCTGCCAGACAGTTCAGGGCATCTTAATCTACATGTTGTTGCCTCCTACTGGCCAAACACCTGAACAGCCGTAGGCTAATTCCCCCATTCTGACAATGGACTCTATATACAAAACCTGACCCTTTGAAATATATGTCTCCACCTTGCCTTAGGACAAACTGTGTTAATAAAAAGCAAGGGGTCCTGAGATGAGGAGATCTTAGTTTCTAAATTTAGGTAGGCTCCTCTGACCCCCAAATGCCTTTCAAAATTATGCTTCGTCTCTGGACTCTTTAAGTTACACACAGCCTTCTCCAGATTGCTGAACCCTTCTAGATGCCAGAACAAGAACCACGGCACCCACAAGGTCACCTACACACATGGCATCAGTCGCCAGCCCTACACATGTGATTTACTGGTACATTTTTAAATAGCAAACGTAGACCTTTCCTTGTAGCTCCAGACCTTTGTAAATCTTCATTAGGGCCCATGATGAAACCTAATATTACTGTTTAGGTGGCAATTGGCAGACAAAACTGCCTAATTTTTTCCTGTAAAACATGGTTGCTTCACAAAGGATCAAACATAAAATAATTTTCAAAATAGAATACAAATGTTATCAAGACTATATGTGTTACATCAGTAGAAAAAAAGGAACCATGAGTTTCAGGGCTATTCAAACTGAAATACTACTGCAACATGAACTATAAACTATAACAACCAACAAATACTTATAAGATTAGAAAGTACAAATTTATTCCTGCCCCTGTAATAAACATAATCATAGCATAAGTAATACTAACACAGCTCTATCTCTCTGTGTGTATAAATATTACCCTTTTCTCATGGGGGTAGCCCAGCATCTAAAACAGCACCTGAACACAGTCAGGAATGGATTATTACCTGCTGAATAAATGGGCTGATTAAAGCACCTGAACAAAAATTACTCTGTACATAATTATGCAAATACTGCCTCTTTTTTAAAATAATATCCACCTTATAGAGACTATTCTTGAATCATCCAAAAACACTTGGAGAAGAAAATGTATTTGGTAGAAAAGTAAAAATCTTTTCCTTTTGGGGAAAATATACTAAAATATAACAAAATCAGTTTTTATGGAACTACTGAAAGGAGTTTTAGGGGTAAAATAGGCAGGTTTAGGGAGTTTTAGGAGTTAAGGGGCCCATGGGGGAGGAAGGCATAGTTGGTTGGGGGTTTGGAGCTGCCAAAAGGGATACATTCACAGAGAACAAAAGGTACCACAGGATAAGGGGAGGAAGACATCCATTCACAGAACTCAGGGGAAAGCCACAGGGTATGGGGAGAGAGAGGAAACAAACTTTCACAGAGAATAGAGAATTCTACCACTGAAGGGAGAGAGAACAGGGGCCCCACATGGGGTTTACACTTTGAAAGTGATATTCTACCAATTGGAAGGCAGCACCAAGAAACAAACAACTGCAGCCTTCATAAACTTTAGGAGAAAGAGCTTAGTGGACTACCCTCTTTGGGACCCCCTCCCTATGTGGGACTCTGTACTTGTTCCAATAAATTTCCATCCTTTCCTATGCCACCTTTTGTCCGTGGCTTTATTCTTCGAATCCACCAGGACAAGAACCTGGGAAAGAAACAACCACCCTTGCATGCTGCTCAGAAAAAAAAAAAAAAAACGAAAAAAAAACACTCTTAGTTCACTTCCATACTCACTTTCACCATTATGAGCTTTGAAGTTTGTCAGAAAATTATGTGTTTCAAAAAGAAAATTGTGGATTTTAGTACAGACAACATTTTTAAAATAGCACCTGTGTCAACATGAAAATAGTAGCCTTATAACTCTATTAACCCCCTAAAAGAGAGGTCCCCAGACATTCTCAGCACATAGCACTCTCAGCATCCAGGTAATGGCTTCAGTAGTCCTAGATCAAGAGAAATGCCCAACAGGTTCTGGCCTTTGGGGCTCCGCTGGCTCAGTGTCATCTCATGTCGTAAGAGGTCGCGGGTTTGATTCCAGGTCAGGGCACAACGCCTCCACTGCAGGCTCAACGTTTCTCTCCCTCGCCCCCTCCCTTTCTCTCTCTCTACAATCAATAAGGACATTTTTTTTTTAAGAAATGGCTAATGTACTCACTTCGGCAGCACATATACTAACATTGGAACGATACAGAGATTAGCATGGCCCCTTGCAAAGATGACACAATTTGTGAAGTATTCCATATTTACAACAAACGAAAAAGAAAGAAATGACTAACAGTTCCATTAATTAAGTAGTTTAGTTCAACAATTTTATAAATATTTATATCCTAAAAACTTAGTAGCCAGTTGAAAAAATACTACACATCAACTAACATTTAAAAGTATTTTCATGTCATTCTTAACCACGATTACTTACGAATGGGATGTGTGCATCTGTTGGGCTCTGCACAGCCCCTCAAACACAGGAATCAAATTGGAAACCACCACCTGTTCCACATGGATTTTTACGTGGGATGATTTTTCACACAGCAACCACCAAGAGCCCTGCTTTATGCAGACAGGATGACGGCAAAAGGAATATCACCTTTCCACAGTGGTTGTACCCGTCTACGTTCCCGACAGCCGTCAATGAGGGTTCCCTTTTCTCCACAACCTTTCCAACCCTTGTGATTGAGCGGATGTTAAAAGGACATGACTTCAGCAGGTTGGGAGTTGGAGGGAGGTCCTCCCAGGCAGAGAGTACTTATCAGGAGCTGGAAAGAGCCAGGTGGCAGGCATGCAAAGCAGTGGGAGCGATGAGTCTGGTACAGGCAGGGCAGGCCTAGACGGATCTCCAGATTCTGCTCCTCAAAGAGCAGTCCTTGACTACCAGCATCAGTATCCCCAGTAGCTGGTAAGGATTGCAGAACCTCAGGCCCCACGTGACTCACATGCACATTGAAGTTTGTCTTCTATACTGTTAAAGATATTGGTCTTTCTCTCAAGTCCCTAGAGGGTTTTAAGCCTAAGGAGACATATCCAAATGAGCATTTTGAAAAGAACACCTGGGGTGCAGCTAGAGATTGGAAGGGGCATATGAGGATATGGGGAAACCAGATAGGAGATTGCTGAAGTACATAGAAAATGTGGGGTCTCTAAAGGGACTGCAAGATGACCTAGCCCAGATATTGCCAGCCTTTCCACCAACCTTACTTTTTATTGTTTGCTTCGTAATGCTAACATAAAGACATTCAAACCTGTAAAGAATTTTTTTTTAGTTTATTTGAGCCAAACTGTCGACAAACGCCGGGATGCAGAACCTCAATGAATTGAGACAATGTTCTGGAGAATGGGGGTTCTATCTGTATTTATACATTGCAATCAAAGGATGGGATGTAGATGGGTTACATGAAATCCAGTAGTGACAGACTTCTGGAACATGTGTCATCTCCTATGATGTCTATAAATTAGAATCTTTTGCCCTGAGGATGGAATGCAAGTATTGGCCCCGATCATTAGTTTTCAAAGATATGGATATCATTCTACTTAGTAGACTATAGGTAGCATAAGGAACATAATTTTCCAAAGTAAAGGTTGAAATAGAAAGGAGATTCAAGTTCACATTTAACATATCAAAAACCTAATTAACAACAAAAACAAAAAATAATCCATTCTCTATTTTTTTTTTTTTTTTTTTTTTTTTTTTTTTACAGAGAGGAAGGGAGAGGGATAGAGAGTTAGAAACATCAATGAGAGAGAAACATCGATCAGCTGCCTCCTGCACACTTCCCACTGGGGATGTGCCGGCAACCAAGGCACATGCTCTTGACCGGAATCGAACCTGGGACCCTTCAGTCCACAGGCCCACGCTCTATCCACTGAGCCAAACCAGTCAGGGCTATTCCCTATTTTAAAGTTTTGCTAAGCAGGTGCCACCCTTGACCTACAATAGCTCTGTAAGTGATAATATTCACCTTAAGATATGGTCTACAAAGGGGTTAACAGCAGCTTGCTATTCTTTAGGTACAGCATCGAACATAGAGATAAGCTGATGTTTTCATTTCAACGAAGATTTATTTAAATTACAACCAAATATCAGTCAAACTTCGAGTAATGTATAAACTGCTACTGGTTAACAGAGTATTTTGAAATCTAAAGATTAATTACCTTCAAAATGTGACATTATACTATGGATTTTATAAAATACCAAAATAATTATATTCTTAAAATATAATTATGTAGTGTGAGCTAACACTGGATGCTTTCAACAGTCTGTTAATTTGAGGTACACAAATATTGCTACCCAAAAGTTGTCTTAATCATATATTCATCTGGTGGATTTAGTAAAACTCTCTTCACTGCTTTGAAGTTCATGATTTGACCAAGTCAAAGCATCCAAATATTCTTAAAACAAAATGAGAGAGTGCATTTTAATGGATGGAACTGTATTCAAAATTATGGCAGAATTCCATGGCCATCTGTCCTACAACAAGAGTTGCTTACAATGTTAAAAACAATTAAAAATAAAAATGTATCTACAATTAACATTATGTATTGGTTTGGGGCTTAGTTCTCTAGGTAGGAAGGTAATAAACCACACATGTATTCACACTTGGCTGTTTCAAAGTGCAGAGAACAACCTACAAGGATGACAAGGTCACTCCGATAGGTGTGGCCTGAACAGGACACAAAAGTAAATTCTGCGGGGATATTGCGCTGTCGCATGTTAATGCCCTCATAGTCCTGAAAAACTGCAGACACTAAGACTCCACTTTCTAAGAAATATTTGCATCAGAACATTGTCTTACCCAACCATCAATCCAAAATGAGATCTGAATTGTTTTGCCCACTGAGCAAAAATCAGCCAACCGTTACCTTCCTACAAAAGAAGAAAATCTTCTAGCACTAGATGTTTTTCTCTGTGTGCTCAATAAACGGTGAGAGAGTACTTTACATGAAGTAAAAGTAGATTTAGTAAATAAGAGACCAGTGATTTAGGTATCTATCAAATCAGGTACCTATCAGTACTCCACAATTCTCCTGCTCTACCAATAAGCAAAATGCCGCCAAACTCATCTGTGAGTGAACTCTGCAAAACTCAAATGTCTTTTGTTTGCTGCTTGTTTTTGATGTCCCAAGAGGCATGAAGAACAAGCATCTGGTTTTCAGTAAGTCTTTTCATCCATTTTCTGGCATTTAATTGAAGCATACAAAGTTCAAATAACTCCTGCACTCTCTCAAAATGAAATTACCCAATTCACACCAGAACACATGGTTCCACAAGCCAACCCTGCCCACATCCTCCTTTGAAAATCAACATAATAACAACAGCAGCAGACAGTTGTCCCTGAGTTTCATAGCCACATATCCCAGAATGGGTGTTCAGTATGGAGACTAAATATTGACAAAATATTTTCCCTTTGAGGAAATGAGATAATAATAATCCAATACTCCGGATCACTTCAGCGTTTCTGATTTGAGGGTAGCATTGTTTAGCTAAAATCTGAAATATGAGAGAAGAGCTTGGAATGTTTCAGAGGCAGCTTGAACAATGTCGTCTCCACCACTGAAATCTAGGAGACCTTATAAAGTCACCACCCTGTCCTAACCATATTTCCATATCTGCACATATGGGATAGCAAATCAATGTCTTGCTCTGACCACAAATATTCCTCTCCCTCCAAAAAAGAAAGTTGTTAGAGCAAAAGAAAAGTTAAAAAAAAAAAAAAAAAAAAAGCAGTATTAGGAATGTTCCTTTCAAGTTCAGAGAGCTCAAAGTCCCAATTTCTCTGCCATGCATAGAATGGAGTTTGCTCAACTCAATTTCCCTGGTGGAAAGCTATAATCTTTATTCAAGTGAGATGTCTTCAGAGGCAACAGAAGATTCTTCTAAGGTAAACCCTGTTTCTTTTGGAGCAAGGTGGGAAGGTCGTATGTCTGTGATAGTCACAGATGATTTGGAAAGAAACACAGGCAACTATCTACCTACACAAGGTAGACAGGACTCGGGATCCTGTGTGGGGGTTTTTCCAATTAACTTTTTTTTCCAATTAACTGATTAAAAAATATATTTTTATTTATTTCAGAGAGGAAAGGAGAAGAAGAGAGAGACAGAAACATCAATGATGAGAGAGAATCATGGATCTGATGCCTCATACATGTCCCCTACTGGGGATGAAGCCTGCAACCCAGGCCTGTGCCCTGACAGGGAATCAAACCATGACCTCCTGGTTCATAGTTAAACACTCAACCACTGAGCCACCCTGGCTGGGCCCTGCATCCTGTTTTGAGATGACTTTTCCCCCAAGCTCAAACATGTCTACCTTATCATTTTATGGCAGACATAAGTCTTAACGTAATAAAAGCTTTATTTTAATGCAGATATAATATCAGAACTCTTTCTGCATATATTGGACAGTCTTAGAAGTAATTTTTTTTTTCAGTATATTTTTTTGGGAACAATGAAGGCTACAGGGAGAAAAAAAAGGAGGGTTAGAGTTATTCATGCCTCCGGAAATTAAAATATTTGAGATTTATTCATAAAAGCGTTTTAAATTTCACATCCTGATTATAAATTACAACATTTCTAAGGGAGCTACGGCAAAATCCAGAGGAGCCTAACAGATCACCAAATGAAGGCAAAGCTGTTTTTCATGTGGCTCTAAGGAAGCTGCTGAATTTGTGCAAATCTTAGAGACCTAATTGATTCACTGACCCAATAACAATGGACATGTTGTGACTTTAAAAAATTGAAACAGATTGACAAAGTGAGTCAAGAACTAAAATATTGACTTTCTACAGCTGAAAATAATCAGGGACTGCATACAAGACAAAATGGATTTTATGCTCTACAACAATCCATTTCAGGCATTTCAATGCAAAGTAAAACATAAACAGATGTTGAAAACATTTAACCTACTGAACCTACCTACTGAAAAGAATCCTGCAGTAAAAAAACATACAAGTAAGAATTTTATGTCTTGGATGGAGCAGCAATTTTTTTGTGAATACCCAGAGCAAAAGCAAACTTAACATTCATCATATATTTCACTCTATTTCATATATTTCACTATACTAGCTACAGAATGGTAAAAAGTTGCATCAACATCTAACACTCTTAAAGAAGCTATTAGAAAGAGAGATGTTAAAACAGAGGAGGAAGGGTGAGATCTCAAAGAATATATGAATTGACTTCCCCCAAGGAGACTAGGATGGGAGAAGTTACTGGAAAGTTGGCTCCTTAAAGCTTCAGATAGGCAGTTCAATGCAAGAACATTTAGGAAAGCACACCTTCAAGACTGGACAGTTATAACAAGCAGATACTGAAAATAATATTCACAGAATAACAGTCTATCAGAGGAGAAAGAGAATAAATAGTTATACAAATAGTCATTTAAATGTTATTGTGCTAAGTGCTATATGGGAAGTACAAGGTAAATAATTTGTGGTAATGTCAAAATGAACATAGAAAACTGACTTCGACTTTTTTTTTTTATTAAAACCTACAACAGGAAGCAGCCTAATGCTGAAACTACTTCAGTGACAAGAAATAATTATGACTATTTCTTATAAACACTCAAAATTGAATTACTAGAATTATTTCAGCAATAATTAAATAATTTACCTTCCCAGCTTCTTTCCCCTGATGAGTTTCAAGTGTTTATAATGTTAACACATATTTACAATATAAACTGTTCTGAATGTTTAATATTTATGATTACGGAGCCCAAAGTATTAAGAACTGCATAACATTTCCTGCAACAATAAGAAGCTGCTGATGAAAAGACAGCTGTTGAGAGTATAAACCTCATTGGTCCATCCATCATATTTTTTAATTTTGTTTTTGACATCTTTCCACAGTTAGTATTCCCAAGTACTAAAATATTTTAAAAATCATAATACAGTATTTCGCAAAGAATAACATGTGTCAGTTCTCTTGAGTTTCTTACCAGTGCTAAAATTGTCTGCATTTTGAGACAAAACCAAACATATAAATGATAAATGTTTTAAAATATATGTAATATTATGGATGTACCTAATTTATGAAAAGGCAAACCTCTAGATCCAAATTTAGACAGACTAAACTAATGAAAAAGATGTCTTTAAATGTTTAATAATTGCTTATTCTTGATGTATTGACTTTTATCCCTTCCAAAGAAAATACAGTTAAAAATTATGATTGTGAATTAAATGATTATAAATAATCCTGTTTTCAATTCAAGAAATTAGAAAAAATTATTCTTTTGGAATGTAAGACTAAATTGTATATTAACGGTATACTAACTTATCTACTGCTTTCAAAAAAGGTTGCCAAATAAACAAACAAAAAAAAAACACACAAACTCATCGATACAGATGGGGGTTACCAGAGGGGCAGGGGCATGGGGGAGGAGAAGGAGGGTAAGGGGGGTTAAATATATGGTGACAGAAGGATACTAGGCTTCAGATGGTGATCACAGAATATACAGATGTTGTATTATACAGTTGTACAGCTAAAATTTATATAATGTTATTAACTAATGTTACTCTAATAAATTTAACTTTAAAAATAGTTGCAATGATTACAAATAAAGTTTATCTTTGTATAGATACAAATATAAAAAGTTTTTAAATCTCTTGAAATTATCAAATGAAATTTATTTACTTTTCCTCCTTTTAAAAAAATTTGCAACAACCACATACTTATAGAAAAGTTGGAAGTACAGTGTACAGAACCTTTTATATGAACCATTTGATAGTGAATTGCTAACCAGATGCCCTATCACTCTGAACAGAAAAAAAAAAGAAACTGTTAGTGGGTGTTTCCTACAAACAAGGACATTACCCTACAAAACCACCGGAAATTACACTGGTTCACTGCTACCATCCAGTTCTCAGATCCCATTCAAGTTTTGCGCATAGCCCTAATGATACCCCTTATACCAAAGGGTCTAACTTAGGACCACATGTCCATGTGTTCTTGGTTTCTCCTTCAATCTTCCTTTAACTTCCATGACTTTGACCCTCTGTAAATTACAGGCCAGTTATTTACATAATGTGCCTTAGCAGTGATTTAGGATTAAATTCAGACATCTTTAGCAGAAATATCACAAAAGTGACACTGCATTCTTCTCACTGCATCCTCTCAATTTGTTCCTCTATGGATGATAATCATATTAATCACACGGTAAAGACAGTGTCTGCCAACTCTCCCTGTAATATTGTTCTCCTCTCCTCAGCCATGTAATCAATAAGTAATTTATGGTGAGGTCCTGAAATTATGTAAATAACTTCCAGTTATTTTTTGACATATGCATGGTCTCCTATTTTATCTAATGGCTTATAATCTGTTCCTATCACTATTTATTTTGATGGTCAAATAGCTTTCCACTTGGCTAATGAGATTCAATTCAAGCCGACCACTGTCTTTTCAATATGCACCCAGAGTTCTCTGGGCCGTTCCTTGCTTTCTGAAACAGGAGGTTTGGACTCACATTGGACTTTCCTTGCCTCATCCTCTCCATCAGCCATTTCTCTAAAGAGCCTAGTTCCTTTTTGTAGAAAATGATATTTAAAACCAAGATCTGGTGTTCCTTGGTACTCACAGGGCATGCTATTTACACACTTACATTTATTTAAAACTAAAGTATAACTGACATACAATATTATACAAGTTCCAGGTGGATAAGATAGTAATTTGATATTTATATTCCTTAAGATGTCTAGTAAATACTGTCACCATATAAAGTTACTACAATAATATTGACTATTTTCCCTCTACTGTACATAATATCTCCATGACTTATTTTTTTAATACCTGGAGGTTGGTACTTCTTATGCCCTTTTACCCCCCTCAGTTCTATATTTACCTTTATATGTTGAAACATACACTTACACTCATATCTCCAATTCCAAATCATAGGATTCTAGATGTAGTTCTCTACCTTTCTTTAACAGCTTTTTTCCAACAATAAGAAAGCTGGCTTCTTATTAATATGTGCAATTATTCCATCAGTCCCAGCCTGTAACACATCTCCCACTGTCCCAGCACCCTCTGCTGTGAGGGCGCCATGGTCACCCTGAGGGAGCTCTCACATCCCACCCTGGTTCATGCACCCATCCACCCCTTCCTCCTCCTGCTCAGGCTCTGGCCTTCCACCTAGGGCATCCTCACCTGTGGGGTCTTGGCCACTGTACTGCCCTTCTGGGCACCATGAGAGCCCACCTTGCTGCTCCCGCAGAACAAATTCAGGACCCAGTTGTTCACCAACAGGCAAGGAATAGGAAAATGCAAAGGTTTGAAGTCTGGAGAAAGCAATTGATGGTGTTCCTTTTTTTACTCTTTTCTTACTCATAACATAAAAGAGGAATAAAATCACAACATCTGGATCCTTCAGCCTTCTGGAAAACTTTTTTCAAAAATTTATTTTAGAGAGAGAGAAGAGGAGATGGAGAGGGAGGGGAGGGGAGAGGAGGAGAGAGAGAAGGAGGGAAGCACAGAGAGAGAGAGAGAGAGCGCGCGCACAATAGAGAGAAAAACAGCAATTTGCTGTTCTACTTATTCATGCATTCATTGGTTGATTCCTTTTTGTTAATTTTTTTTTTTTATTTCAGAGAGGCAGGGAGAGGGAGAGAGAGAAACATCAAAGGTGGGAGAGAATCATTGATTGGCTCGCAACTCAGCATATGCCCTGACCCCGGAAATACCTCCTGGTTCATAGGCTGATGCTCAACCACTGAGCAATGACAGCCAGCCAGAACAACAAACATTTTTAAAGAAAAGTCTGCATTTAAAAGTATTTTTAAATACTAAATCAAAGTATTTATTAAATTGAAGTATTTATCCCATGGGTTTTGCTTACTTTCATTAAGGAGAATAAGTTGTCTTTCTGGAACACGGGGATGTAAAGTCCAGCATGGGGAATATAGTCAGTAATATTGTAATGACTCTGTATGATGTCAGGTGGGTGTTAGACTTACCCGGGCACTTCCAAAGTTAAATAAATACCTTATTACTATGTTGTACACCTAAAACTAACATAATATTGTATGTCAACTGTAATTGGAAAATTTTAAACGGAAGTGTCTTCTCACCAAAGCTCTCTTCAAAGAAGGAAGGGAGACCATTGCCCGATTTTCAGAAATTCTCACATGAAATGATTGGAGAATCTTGCTAGTCAGGAATATAGACAGCATTTTTGTTTATCTTGACATTCAGCTGATAGAGTAAAGCTAAAGCAATACAAACAAAACTATAGGTGCTATCAGGAGGGACCAAGCAGGCCCCTGAGGCTATCCCGAGGTGGCCCAGACCCAACTATACAGGTCAGCTCATCCAGTCCTCTGGGCAGTTCCTTCCTTCCTAAGGACCACTGCACTTGCTCACCAAGGCCACGTCCAGCAAGGCTCATCTGTGTAATTGTGAAAGGTCCGGAAGCTCAGCATTATTGTTAAGCAAACGAAGGCAAAATGAAAATCACCCCAGGCCAGGTTAGGACTACAGTTACCAAGTCTAGATTTTAAATTGAATAAATACAAAGACCAGGGGGATGGAGGGAGCTGGTCTCTCCAGTTTGCCCTAACTGTTCTAGGGAATGAAACTGGCCACGCCAAGCAGTCCTTCAGCCATTCCTAGCTTCATCCTCCCACCTCCACCCCTCATCCAGAATTGGTCCCCTCTAGTGGGCAGCTGGGCTGAGAGCTTTGAGGGGCCTCCCCAGGGCTATTTTTAACCAGGTATTTCCTGCTGATTGACTTTCCACTGGGGCAGCCCCAGGGCTGGGGGATTCACTCCAGCTGGGAAACCTGAGCAGTCAGCTGGCCTGTGACAAATGAGGTATTTTTAGCTGAGACTTGGGGATCTCCGGATTGTCATCTACTTTAGACCTCAGGGTGGGAGACACAAAACAGAGCCCAGCAAGAGGAGTGGTGCTGAGTGTGAAGTCCCTTAACAACCACTGCAGAGCTTATTGTTGGAAGGAGACTCTGCCCTGGTGCCGAAGGGAACACAGGCCTGGGGGTCTTCCCCTGCACTGGTGGAGGCGAGGCCGGGGGGTCCCTCCCGCAGGCCTGGTGCTCGGAGGGGCCCTCCCTACCTACCTGCCTACCTGCCTGCCTGCCCTCTGCATCAGCATCACCTGGAACTGGTTAGAAATGCAAATGCTGGGCCCCAACCTGGACCTACAAGTTAGACACTGACAGGGGGCCCAGCAGTCCAGTGGTGTGTCAGGCTCTTCAGACAATCCTCACGCACACTGCACTTCGAGAATGACTGGTCTAACCACACATTCACTAACATTCCCAGATAAAGGTATAAGTTTAACTCTGTCCCTACCAAACCCACATGGCAGGACATTTTTAAATTAAGAGACATTACAGTTAGCATTTTTAGATTTACAAAAACATTGAGCTGATAGACAGTAAAGAGAGCCAGTAACTTTTTAAGCCATTTCTTCCTCCAGTGTGTGTACCCTAATGGTAAGAGCCTTTCTCCCCCGTTCATCCTCAAGGATAGTGATAAGGCACAAAGTGTTTGCCATCAAAGGCTACAGTGGAGTCAAAGTAAGAAACAGCTGCCGGAGCCCAGTGAGGAGGGCAGCAGTCCACACCTGCCCTAGGATGCCCGACTGTACATGGGTGCCCTCAGCCACGCCTCCAGGAAGCCAAGTGTAATCACCTACGATGTGGCCTGGAAACGCCTACTCAAAAGGGACTTGAAAGTGATGGTTCTATTAGAGTATTAGTAATGTATTAGTTTCCCATGGCTGCTATAACAAATTGCCAGCGTGGCTTACAACACAATTTATATTCTCTTGTAATTCTGGAGATGAGAAGTCAGAAATCCATGTCACTGGGCTAGAGTCAAGGTGTGGTCAGGGCTGCGTCCTTCCGTAGGCTCTGAGGGGAGGATCTTTTCCTGGCCTTTGTCAGCTTCCAGTGACTGCCCTGTCTGCATCCCTGGGCTGGTGGCCCATCCTGCCTCTTCAAATCATATCTCTCCCATCTCTGCATCCATCACCTCACTGCCTTCTCCTCTGATTCCAGCCCTCCCGCCTCCCTCTTACGAGGACATTGTGATTACATCAGGCGCTCGGAGATGATTCAGAGTAATCTCCCATCTCAAATCCTTACCTAACCACATGTGCAAGGTCCCTGTGCCATGGAAGGTGGCATTTACAGGTCCTGGGGATTAGGACTTGGATATATTGGGGGGGGGGGGTACCAAGGGGGACATATTCAAACTGCCACATGCCTTGTGACTCTACACCGTGTTCTGTGGTAGACACAAGCCATGGTGATTACTGAGACTTGCAATGTGACTCATCGAAACTGGGTCATGCTGTAAGAATATTGGAATGTAAAGACTGAGCATGAGAAAAAGGAAAGTAAAATATTTCACTAACAATGTTCATTTCACATTAAAATTATAAAATGTTAGATATGTTGAATTAAATAAATTATTAAAATCACACTGATCTATTTCTTGTTGCTTTTCAAATGTAGCTACCAGAGAGCTTAAAATTACACACGTGGCTGACATTATTTCTGTTGGACGGTGATACTGGAGACTAAAAGGGAAGCAGGATGGTGTTAAATTTCAATTGTTTTATTTTTGTCTTACTCGTACTTATAAGGGAGTCTAGACTTTGAAAGCAACATCTCTTCTTTCAACCTTCTCTAGGGAGAGCAACTGAGATTTCAAATCAAGAGGGATATTATTACATTAGGGATGTGAAAAAATTAACTTCTTCACTAGATTTAAAAAAAAAAAAAAAAAAAGCAAAGCCCAAGCCCAACCTGAGAGACTCAAAGGTTGAGCATCGACCTATAAACCAGGAGATCAAGGCTTGATTCCCAGTCAGGGCACGTGCCTGCGTTGTGAACTCAGTCTCCAGTAAGGGGTGTGCAAGAGGCAGTCGATCAATGATTCTCTCTCAGCATTGATGTTTCTATCTCTCCTTCCCTCTCCGAAGTCAATAAAAAATATATTTTAAAAAAAGCAAAGCTCACACATTTATCCAGTAACTCATGTTCTTACAAAGCACCTTCATAAAGCGTTATTTCACTAAATCCTTGATTACAACTCTGTGAAAGAGATATTATCCCCATTTTTCAGAGAAGGAAGCGGAGCATAAAAGAAATAAGCCCAAATAATTAGTGATGAACAAGAACCTCGGCACCCAGGGCTGCCTTGAGGATTTACTCAGGCTCACTCTATTTCCTGAGGGTTTTGTTGTTGTTTTCCCTTCTATCTCCCCAAATTTCAGAGACCCCAGAATTCTCACTCTTTGCCTGAAAATTCTGTCCCTTGACTACTCTGAACACATTTTCATTACTTTTCAACTTTGACTGCAGAGGGGCTATGTCCTGCCTGGCTATTTAAGGAAGGTTTTATCCTGCATCAAACTCTTGCCCAGCTGCACCAGAGGCGTGCCTGGCTCCCAGCTTGACTCTGGGCCACTTGCTGGAAGGCCCCCAACACCAGGGACTGCTGGTCCATCACCTCCACCACCACCCCCCACCCCCCCCCACACACACAGTTGCAGACATGGATAAAATGCTCAGCTCTGACTTACACCCAGAGAAGACACCCCAGACAAACCTGGGTTCTAGAGGTCAGATTGACTGATCAGTATTCCTTGGGTTTGAACAGGCAATTTTGCAGTCTGGCAGAGAGTCGCTGTAAGAAGGATTAGCAAAGACCCAGGAAGAGGGAAGCAAACTAAGGTCCGAGAGGATGCCCCTACCCAGGCAGCACTGCGCAACAGCTGGCAGGGGAGGGGGGAAAGGACAGTGAAAGGGTACAGCATGCTGCTCGTTTTCTCTGCCACATTCAGATTTCAGGTTTCAGACCTGGGAGGGCCCTGGGAGGTGTCTAGTCCAACCACCCCATTTTACACAGAAACCGGGAGCAAACGGGTTAACTGCTTTCTGTGACGTCTCATGGCAATTTAGCATCAAAGACTAGAACTCCCATTTCTGATGTTGTTCGACTTGGGCAAATTGTTTTAAAGGATCACAAAGAAATATTAAAACCATTCAGCTTTGATTTCCAAACCACACTAGAGAGAGTGGCATCTCTCTCTCTCTTGCAGGATGAGGCTCTGAAACAGGCGCACAGGGCGAAAATCAGGCACAGGCGCAACAATCCTTGAAAATCCTTAGGAAAGTGCCACACTGGAGACCAATATAGCTTCTGTCAGTAAATCCCACACAGTCATTTTTTCCAAGGACGGATCAGGTTCATCAGTGGAGCGTCAGATTAACTAGCTGGCCTGAGGTTAGAGGACAAAGGCACGGATCCTTACACACAGGATGACACCGAGGACTGCAGGATGGATACGGATAAAAGGCACCTGGGCCCTAGTCAGTTGGCTAAGTGGATAGAGAGAGTGTCAGCCTGCAGACCTAAGGGTTCTGGGTTCGATTCCGATCAAGGGCACATACCTCAGTTACAGGTTACTCCACGGCCCACGGCCCTGGTCGGGGCATGTACAGGAGGAAATCAATTGATGTGTTTTTCTCACATCGATATTTCTCTCTGTCTTTCCCTCTCTTCCACTCTCTCTCTAAAAAAAAAAAAAAAAATCAATGGGAAAATATCCTTAGGTGAGGATTAAAATCTATATATATAAAAGGCTAAGTGTCATCAGTCCAACCGGTAGCTATGAGGCACACTGAGCACCAGGAGGCAGATGCTCAATGCAAGCACTGCCATGACGAGCACTGGCCATTTAAAAATAAACCGCACCACAGACCTGGCGCCGACAAACCAACACTCGGCTTCCTCCCCAGTAGAACACAGCTCCCGCCACTACCTGAGAGCGACACCCCACCAAATCGTAGCCAACACTGCCAAGACTCCATGGCACAAAATGTGGCCCATAGGCTAGCCCAGCCCAGCCCGGAAATGGTGGCCATGGGCGCAGGGTAATGATGTCACGTAGCAACACCTGGCTTCCTCTCCCTAGCAACTAACCTCCTTGGAGTTTCTTCAGCCCAGGAACATGACTTGCTTTATAGCCAGGTGCAAACATTTTACAGTTTAATCAAATGTGCCGAGCCTCGTCTTATTTTATCCTCACAGAAGTTCTGGAGTAGGGAGATAGGAGACTCGGTAGAATCCTATTTTCTTTTCATTAGCAAGACGTGAATAGCAATATTAAAATATTTCTTCTAGTTAATTTCCTTTTAATGTGCACGAATCTGTGCATGGGATACTAGTAAATTAATAAACATTTAAAAAGGCACCCAGGTTCTGAGAGTAACAGCAGATTCCCATCTCTTCTCTGACTCTCACTGCCGGACCCTGGTTGAATGGCAGGCCAGTGGCACACACTACTGCAACAGTCTTCCCCTCCCCTCACTCCTAACACAGGGCTCATCGCTGCATTAGAAACGGAGCTTCCCACGTGCACAATCATTATTTGTTCGCCCATGAATCCCAAGCCCCTAAATGTTTGCTGACTAAATGGAGGAATCTACTCCTCTTTTTGACCAGCTTATGTCACTGAATTCTTGTGAGTTGAAGTTATTTAGGCCTCACCCATAGCTCTTAACTTCTCAGGGTGTTTTGGTGCCGAGACAAAAAAATTGACACTGAACTGTTCATAGAGATTTTTTCTGACTCATGGGGTTCACGGAGCCCCAGATTAAGATTTCCGGGTGCTCTCTGCAGGGACACTAGCAGCATGACCTTCATGGGTTTGGGCAGACTGACATCAGTTACTTTCATAACTGCACCAGGACTTTTCTTTAAAACTCTGCCAAGGGCTGCAAACAGAGCTGTCAGCCTAAAGGCTTGGAGGGGCCCTGGGATAAGCACAAACCAGTGGCACCAAAATGGCCTTCCCAACTTACCCCTATGTCTTCTGCCCTCCTGCTAAGCCGGCCTGTTAGCTCCCTGGCCTTGCTCCTCTGGAGTGCTGACAGTTTCGGTGCTGATACGAGAGGACAAGATGGATCCCCAGCAGGGCCACCTGGGTCCTCTGGTCCTATCACACATTGGCACTGTGCTTGTCACCATCCACTCTGATGGTATGGACACGCAGACATGTATCACAGGAGACGATTCAAACAGCTGCCATCAGGTGAGCTGATGGGGTAACTGCCAGCATTTGGCTGAGAGGCAAACAGAATTCCTGGGCACCTTCAGCTGAGCACTGCGCTGAGCAAACAGGGCTGCAGAATGCTCGGGGTCGGGCAGCCAGAAAAGCCAGGGCTCTGGGACAGCAGTGGCTCTTTTTGAGCAAAGAGAGAGGAGCTGGCACTGGAGACAGTGACAGGCTCAGGACAGGGCAACTGACGCAGCAACCCAAAGGTGAGCATCCCCTTCACTCCACGCCCGCGAGGGAAGCGCATGTCATCTGCCCACCTGCACGGTGACTGTCCGTAAAAACAATAAGCGTTGTGGGCTACACTTGCTCTCAAGTGCATTTAGCAGAGTTCCAGAAACAGAATAAACCCCGTGGGATAAGGAATGGAGACAGGGAAAGGATCTATGCATTGGCACTGGCTTCAATAGTGTCCCCAAAATTCATGTCACGTGAGTTCATGTCACCTGACTTGGAAACAGCGTCTTTGCCTTTGTAATTCGTTAGGGTAAGGTCATAGTGGATCAGGGCGAGCCCTAAGTCCAATATGCCCGGTGTCTTTCTAAAGAGAAAGAACACATGAGATAGGGAAGAAGGCTACATGACTAAGCAGGCAGGGACGGGAGTGAGGCAGCTACAAGCTAAGGAAAGCCATGGACTTCCAGCAAGCACCGGAAGCTAACAGGCAGGGAGGGAGGACTCTTCCCACGCCAAGGAACTTGATTTTGGACCTGTACCTACAAAACTGTGAGCAAATCAATCCCTGTTGTTTTAAGCCACCCAGTTTGTGGTAGCTTGTTAATACAGCAGTTATCTTTCTTAGCTAGTTACAAATATACTTCTGCACAGTCATCCATTCACACATTGTTAACAGGTACCAACCATGTGCCAGACCCTCTTCCAGCAACGAACAAACGTAGAAAAACCTCTGCCTCCTCCTCAGAGTAGGAGGAGACGGAAAATAACCAGAGGTGAGAAGTAACATATATAGTCTGTCAAATGGTGACAAGTTCAGGGAGGGGTCCTGTGGAGGGAAACAGTTTCGGATCTAATTGGTTTAGAAGAAATCGAACACTCCCAGTAGAATCTGACCCAGACATTGAGCCTCGAGCTCTAGTATTGTCATTCTTGTGAAAAACGATGCAACATGCGAGAGTAAACGGGGACGATAAATCCTCCCCTTATTATATCAGTGTTTCTGCTCTAAAAGCAGGAAAACCACCAGCCGCAGAGCTCCTAGTGAAGGGGAAAGAACTATACTTTAGCAAAAATCATCAAGGTGAGGGGAGACTTCCCAAGGGTTTTATGGCTAATACACACTTGTTGGCTGATGTATAAATGAATCTAGCCACTTAAAATCCAACAAATGCCCTGGCATGTGTACAAGAAGCAAAGGGAGCTATTGGCTAAGAAAACTTTTATCACCTGAGAGTCCAGCGAAGTGATCACTCAAGTGAAAGACAGCTCTGAGAGAACATTCCCAGCGAAGGAGATGTTCTGTCTATACCGAACGCAGTAACCACTGCTCCACGTGGTTACTGAGCACTTGAAGTGTGACTAGTGAGACTGAAGAGCTGAATTTTTAATTTGATTTGATTGTGATTAATTTCAGTAATCGCCTGTGTCAGGCAGCTACGCTATTGGCCAGCACAACCTCAGAGTCACAGGAGGCTGGCTGAGGAGGAAGGCCCGGGAGACGCCCTACGTCTGGGAGGAGACAGCTCCTCAATTGCAAACAGGTTAGGGAGCCTTCACAGAATGTGCAACTGTTAAACATAGTGTTGCTGGGATATAAGCATTTCCTTAATCCTCTCAGCGTCCTTAGAGATAGTCAGTAGTATCACCCCCATTGGCTGGATAAGGAAAGCAAAGCTGAATGAGATTATGTGACTTGCTCAGTGTCTTGCAGCTTCTAAGAGATTTGGATTAGGCTTTGACACCAAAATCCATGCTCTCCACCAAGGCACCTCACCTATGGCACCTTTTTCACTTTTGCGATTTCCTCCATTCCCACCCTCTCTGAACACTCAAAACACAGAAGTGCATGTATACCTGTGTGCACCTATCTGAGTAGATTGTGAGGAACGGGTAAGTCTGGGGCGGGGGTGGGGGGGTGGGGGAGGGTTTCCTTGAGTGCTTAGTGTGGATCCAGTATTCTATACAGGTCAGTATCCTTTAGCCAACCAGCCCCATTCTCCACGTGGGCAGGCAAAGTGGAATGCCAGGAACAACCATGGAGCAAACAGGACGCATGAATGCATCCTCACTGACTAACTTTCTAAGGCAGAAGTAGCACATTAAAGAACCCTTTCTCCCTTGGACACAGTCAGCAAAAATGCTCAATCGTAGCTTTCCTAATCATCAGGGAGCACCCGTCCCTCCAGCGGCAGAGCCATGCAGAAACCCTGAGGCCATACATCTCCATGCGGAGGGGGGTTGGAGGTAAGGGAAGCAGGGAGATGATCAGCAGAGTACCTCACTAGCAGTATGGAGATTTGTAATGCTGGCTTCGAAAATGGCGAGGCTAATTCTCTGGAGACCCTGGGCTAGTCTTCTCCTGCAATCTCCTGTTTGTCCACAGCAATGGAGAAAGGCAACTGAGGGCCATGAGGCCAGCAAGCGCCGAAATCCAAATGAAGCCATGGTGGAAACATGACCCTCCCAAACAAAAGCACAGCGGGTTTGTGCTGGAGGCATCGATGCCTTCTGAATTCTTGCTGTGGAGATGTCTACAGCACTAAGAGGACGATTTCTGATGTGATTGATTTCGCATCTTTTTAAAAAGTTTCACAGTGCCTGGAAATATACTTGGTGAGATTAATCAGGCAACCCTTGCCTGTGTAACCTCCTGGAAGGTTAGCGGAGTCTGTCCTCATGGAACTGTAATCCAACCCTACAAGGAACCTCTGGGAAGAGCCCGCTTCCCCTAAATAGAGCTTTCCAGCATCTTGAGGTTTTGAGGTTTATGTGATTCTACACCCAAATAACTCTACACTCCAACGCGACTCTCAGTGGAAAGGATTCCATGCAAAACCTGGTCGCTCAGCCCAGACTCACACATGTCCAGGCAGACATCTAATCTGACCACTCTACTACCCCAGGAACCTGGTTTTTGGGACTGATTTCTAGCTTCCTTTTGCACAACAAAAACTACAGGCACCAAATAACACTAACACGCTGGCGAATGCTGTGACTGACAAAAAAAATGATTTTGTAACTAAAAAAATGCATTGTTCCTTCTCATTCTCTCTGGATGGTGCCACAGCTAATGTTTTGCAGCATCTTTCATGTCAACACTTTCAGCTAAAATGTCTGTCTGTGGATAATGATCACCAGTAAATCCTGACTTGGCTCTCTTTCTGGGCTTCCATCCGTAAATTACAAAAACAAACAACAAAAAATCCTACAGACTACCACTGTGAATACAGGAAGAGTCGCACGGTCGTCATACAAGAGCTGTCTTTGCAGTGCCCTGTTTTCAGGAGTTTCCCGCAGAAGGAAAGCATCACTTAATGCATTGCTGGCACAGATTCCCGGGCAATGCCCAAGCCCCGCCGCTTCCCTGAGGAGCTCCCCACAGCGAACGCCCAGGGCTGGGCCCTGGGAATTACCTGCCGCGCAAAAAGCGCCTGCACTGCCCTCCACCGGCTCTAGAGGGTGGATGGCACCGGGCGTGCGGCGTCCGCCACGCCACGGGAGATGGGGACCCGTCCAGCAAGGTCCCGCACACCACCGTCCTCCTGCCTGCGCAGCCCGCACGCCCCTCCGCACCGAGCGGTCACCGTGCCTGACTGTGCAGCAGGGACCTTCCTAACACTGAAGAAGGGCGGCCGCAAACTAGAGCCGGTTCCTGGAGGCTGGGGGCGGCATGGGCCATCGGCACTCCTCCCTACCTGTCCTCGGAGCTCGCCAACCCCGGAGCCGCTCTGAATCTGCGCCCCTCGGCGACGGGCGGCGGGGGCGCCTGCAGGTGTGCGCCGGAGACAAAGTTTGCGCGCAGGGCACGCAGGGATCCTCAGCGCCCGCAAGCAGAACCGGTTCTGAGGTGCGAGCGCTCAGAAGGGTCCAGTGGGCCCCGGGTACCGGCCGGCTGTAGGGAAACCCAGCGCCATTCCTGGTTCCAAGAGGGACAAGACGGAGACGCGCACCCGGTTGAAGGAGGCTCGCAGAGGCCGGGAGGCAGCAGCGCCGAGCAGAGAGGAAGCCGGGTCCCCAGGGGCTGCTCCCGACAACTCCTTCAGCCTGCTCCCCGGGTGCCCGCGAGTCCCGTGCACATGTGGACGGCGCGGGGAGGAGGGGGGCTCGGCGTCTCTCCGCGGAGGAGCGCGGTCCGGACTGACCTGACTTGAACCTGAAGGAAACCCTGCCCTGGACGCGGGAGGGTCCCGGACGCCGGGCACCCGCGGAGAGGAGCGTGCGCCCTGGGGCTGGTTGCAGGACAGGATGCTGAGCCAGGGGCCGGGAAAGCTCGCGAAAGGTGGGGGGAGAAGGTGGCGACTAAAGGGAAAACGGGGCGAGCGGCAGGAGAGGTTAACCCTGAATTCTTCCGGACTGAGAGGTCCACCGACCTGGTGGCCCGCGGAGCGGAGCGCGATTCGTGGATCTTACCCGCTTCGGGGCCCCGGCGCGGCGGTAGCGCTCGTCCGGAGCGAGGGCAGGGGGCTGTTTCATGGAGAACATGTCTCGCTTTTTCCTCTGTTCACTCCTATTTTGGTCGTTCTTCTCTCCTTTTCGTGCCCCTGGGAGAGGACTACAGTCGCCTTGCTCCTCGCTCAGGAAAAGTCAAGTTGAACTTCAAGGGACGAGGCCCCACATGTTGTCTGCTGCACAGATCCCACCCGCGGGCCACTCCCTCCTCACTCCCGTCCCTGCGTCCCACCCATAGGAACCCTTAATGACAGATCCCCCCACCACCCCACCTCTTCGCATTCAAAAAAGTTACCTTTGGGGGCAGACGGGAGCCAAGCGAAATGCTGCCCCCTTCCCCACCCTCCACCACACACACCTCGAACTCACACCTCGCGATGGGGCACAAAGAGGTGAGACGGAAAGTTTGGCTGCATGAGACAGTCATTGGGAGCAAAGGAATTACTCCCAGGCTCTCCAAAACCTCATCACATCCTAGACCCTTTCCTAGTAGCCAGAGCGCAGCCACGAAAAAATCAAAATAACCACAGGCATTTGGCAGTTAAAGGCCAAGTTTATCTTTAAAAAGGTCTAACGCTCCCGGGGCGACCATTATTTGTTCTAAACAAATGGGAACCTGCCTTTAATGAAGACTGCCTGAGGCTGCGCCAGGCTGCGGGGACAGGGGGAACCCGCCCGCTTCTTCAGACCTGGCTGGGATTTCCCGCGGAGAGCCAGCCCCGCAGCTGGACAGCTGGACCTAGGGACCACGTCTATGCCCTTTTGTTTCACTGGCAGCCGCTCCTCAGGCAGCCAAGGAGGGCACGGCAGGTATGTACCAAAGCAAAGACTAGTTTTTCACTGGAAGCCCCAAACAGTTGTCAAATGTTTGGCAGAAAAAGAAAAAAAGACATTGTGCTTTGCTTAGAACTGATTTTTTCATCCAACGTGATTCAAGATCTAATGGAAATGGCCAAAATTACTCATGAGGTTATTTGAATGAACCCATCACCTTATTCCGGAGGAGGACATGCATAGTATGTATCAGACACCTGTCCCTTGAATGATACCGTGGGGGAAAGGGAACTTGCAACATTTTTTCCCTTAAATGATGAGAAAGGAAAATATTGCATGTGCATATAGTACAACAGTTGCAATACTGATTCCATCAGTGTTCCAAACATCGGAGTTGAAGTCCAGTACCCGACAAGTTTACCATAATTCACAAAAATTAAGCTTAGTGGCGGGCTTTGTATGAAACGCTTTATAAGTATTCTCTTTTAGTACCACTTTATGAGGTAGGTACTATTACTATTTGAGAGATGAAAAGCTTTAGGGAGTTGAGGTAACCAGCCTATGTTTACACAGCTAGCAAGTGCTGAGCTGGGATTCTCCAGCGGCTGTGTTGTTGCTACCATCCTGCCTCATCACAGGACATCACCACAGGGCCAGCAGCCTGAAATATCCAGCCTGGGTGATTTATCCGCCAGCTCTACCTTGAGCAAGTCCTCAGTCTTCCTGGGCCACACTAGCTGCTATGAAGTGAAGGTTGGATTCAATCCTCAGGGTCTGCACAGGCGTTCTGAAGCCAAGTATAAATTTCTATTTCACCTCGTTTCTCTTCCACGTGCTGCCCTCTGGTGGAAGTGCTACGGGAATTATGAAATTAAAGTGGCTAAAAAGCAAATTTGAGAAAGACTAGATACAAGTCTTCCCCTCTATCCACAACTGTACTGTGTTCTGAGAACTAAAGCTGATTGCACTGATGATGTAAAAAAACATTTCTTAGACTTCCTTTTACCAAGAAACCCCACCCAGCTCTAGTTAGCAAAAGCACCAGTGAACACTTGAAATACTTTTTGAGTAAGGGTAGACAGCCATTTCCATATTCTTTGCAACAGCCTTTATAATGTAAGCAATCCTAAAAAAATGTTCGAAGTCTCAAAATTTGACTATTTCAATTATTCCTTAATTTTTTTGCCCATTTCCTTTTCAACTTAAAGTGACAACCATCATCTAGTTTCTTAAAATACTTAAATTTTACAGAAAGAAACATTTCTTGCCTTTGAAACTTTTATCTAGTATTTCAAGCATATATCCAAAATAATTAGATATGAGAAAGAAGCATAGATTTATGGAAAAATTAAATGTAATGAATAGATCTCTGGAAAGGGTGATTTTACACCAAACTTTGGTTGCATATCATATTACAGACCAAATCAGAGCTTAGTACTACGAGTAAAGGTAATCTGAAAACAAGACAGAGACGTCTCAGGGAAGCAGCCAGAACCCAGGGATGGTAACAGTGGCTAAAACAGGTCCGCTACCCTTTGGCTTATCTATTTAGCTATTCGTTCAGGAAACACTTGGGATTTGCTAGCTGCCAGATGAATAAAATAGAGTTCTCACCCTCAGTCTAGTGGAATATGTATTAACAAACACAGAAATACATAAACTATGGAAAATACTTGCAAATAATGTGCACCTGGCTTTAAGGAGTTAGAATGTGATATTTTAGCTGAGATCTAAAAATGCAAAGTGTTTAAATTTTAAAAATTAAAGAACAAAGCAAGAAACAAGTAAATTGGACATTTACCTGTTGCAGGGAGAGGAGCTTAATCAAAAGGTGAAAACAACACAATATCTAAAGCACTATCTTCCGGCACCCTGAAACATAGTAAAAGTAGCCCATGTGGACATTCTCTTTGCTGTATATCATTTTTCTGGGACATCAATCCTATACTCTAATATACCAGAGTAGTCATGGGGAAGAAGGTAATAAGAACAGGCCCATAACAAGTTTCAAAGGAATTGTATTTTTAGCACCTGCACACCCCAGTGCTAGTTTCCCCTAGTACTGGGGTCCCATACTGTAATTTGACCACCTAAATGCCCCTACCTTTGGCCACTATCCTGCTGGTCTTCCCAGGAATAATACCCTCTCAACAATGATCACATGAGCAAAAACTGAGGTGCCTCATTTCATAATTTTGTTCTGATTATGAATAAATTTATAAGAGAAGTCTTGGGGTGATGAGATTAAGTCATCTATCTATATATATAAAAGGCTAATATGCTAAGTGTCTGACTGGTCACTATGATGCACACTGACCACCAGACACTCAACGTAGGAGCTGCCGTGATGTGCACTGGCCATTTACAGAGAAACAGCACCACAGAACTGGCACCCACAAAGCAACACTCGGCTTTCCCCAAGTGGTGCACAGGCCCTGCCATCACCCCAGAGCGACATACCACCAAATTGTAGCCAAGGCTGCCAAGACCGCATGGTGGAAAATGCGGCCCACAGTCCAGCGGAGCCCAGCAACAATGGCTGTGGGCGTCGGGTAATGACATCACATAGCAACGCCCAGCTTCCTCTCCTTAGCTATGACTAGCCTCCTTGCAGTTTCTTCAGCCCAGGAACCCAACTTGCTTTATAGCCTGGTGGAAACAATTACACTTTAACCAAATGACTGTGAAGCATTTTCCTGTCCTCATCTCATTTGATCCTCACAGAAATCCTGGAGTAGGTAGATAGGAGACTTGCTAGAATCCCATTTTCTTTTCATGAGCTGGAAAATGGAGATTTAGAAAGCCTAGAAACTTGACCTGACTGAAAAGAAGAAATGGTGGACCTTGAAAATGACTTCAGGTTTTCTCAATGTTCAGACTATAGTCAAACACTGCTGCAGTTAAATATTTTACCCTTTGTTCTTCCTGTGTGATCTACAATACTAATCTGCTTCGTGTTGATATTTACTGCTGTGCTGCTGACAATTACCTGAAAGAGAAGCTGGGGTGCCTCACTGGGTTTGAAAAAGTTTAGCTAAATCAGAAAGCAAGTCTAATTAAGCAAGTTTATTCTATATCTATAAAAGGCTAAGTTGACTTGCACATGTGCAATAAATATAAAGCTCTCACTGGTGCCAATCACACTCATGTGTTTCCATCTGTCATTGTCGGTCATGAATTTGACTAACACTTCTATTATAGAAAAAGGTTGAATAGTGATATTAAAATACTCCTTCTAATTAACTTCCTTTCACTGTGCACAAATTCATGCACCAGGCTACTAGTTTATCTATATTATTATAGCAAAGAATTTCGCAGCACTATGTTCCAGGGACTCCACAAAATGACACATATATTTCCTCAGTTTTTAATTCTTTAAATAAACCTAGTTGCCTCTGTTTTAAAATGAGAATAATGATATACCCACTTCATAGGCTATAATGGGGACTAATTAAATATGTAAAGTGTTTTTAAATGGTTGCAGACACATAATAGTTTAACACTTATTGGAGACTTACTCTTATTTCTCCTTGTTACTACTTTAAAGAGGAGGAAACTGAGGCTTACAGAAGTTAAATAATTGCCCAAGATCTCACAACTACAAAATGAGAGAACCAGAATTAGGAGCCCAAGCGTTCTGGGACTAAACTGACCACTTAATCTCTACAGAAGGTAGCACAATTATTAAGACAGTAATGGAAAATATCCAAGGAGTCTAATCCTATAATTACACTGTGCATTCATTCATTCTTCTACCAAATATTTTTGAGCATTGTAGTGGGTTGAATAGTGCCCCTCCCCCAAATTAATATCCACCAGGAACCTAAGACTGTAACCTTCCTTATTTGGAAATAGGGTCTTTGCAGATGCACTTTACTAAATGAGATAATATTAGAATAGAATGAGCCCTAAGCACAGAGCGGGTCTTTATAAGAGACAAAGAAGGATACATAGAGACATGTGAAATGGAGGTGAGATTGGAGTGATGTGTCTACGAGCCAAAAAACTCTAAGGACTAACACCTACAACCAGAAGCTAGAAGAAAGGCAGGGAACAGAATCCAGAAGAAACTAACTCTGCTGACATTTTTATTTTGAACTTCTGGACTTTTGAGCTGGAAGAGAATGAATTTCTGTTGTTTCAAGCCACACGGTGTTATTTTGCTATGGCAGCACCCATTATGAGGCCAGGCATGGTTCCCCACTCTGGAGTTCCAGCAGTAAATAGAACCACACCCCTGGCTTCCTGGAGCTTACAATCCAGTTAGAGAGAGACAATAAACAAATGCATATACAAGGTACTGTTTAGGGCTAAGAGGGAAAAACACTGTGAAGATGAGGGTGATAAGGGTAGGGAGGGAATGTCTCTCTAGAGGCATTTTAACTAAATGAACCTGAACTATGGAATGTCAGCCTGTAGGTGGTGAATGGGTAATTCTTCACAGCACCATTTAAATATATGCCCCCACAGTAATTAGAAAGAAAATGAAGCAAGAACAGAAGCTCAGTAAACAACAGACCTAAAGTTGCTCAACAGACTGAGATTCTGAAATACATGAAAATGGTGTCTGAGATGCACACCTGGTCTTTTTTGTCCCTTAAGAGTTTCTAGAGCAGAGAGATCCCTAGCTCCTTCCATCTCTCCCAAATTCTCGTATCTTCTCAAGGAGCGATCAGGACTCTGCTTCTTCCTCCTTCTATGAAGATCATCAACCTCATAGACCGAAGGCCAAGGCTTAGGGAGGTTTAAACATTGCCACTCAATTAAGAAGGCAACTTCCACAGATGGGACAAGAGACACAGTTATAACTAACTACCTTATGTCAACTCTAGCTTCAGATCTTAGACATCTGTCTCAGGACGGGCAAACATTAACAACTGGAGGAGTCACTTGAGTCATTTAAAATTACATAAAAAGGGGAGAAAATGATGGCTGAACAGGCAGATCCCACTTCTAGAACTATATCCTAAGAAACCCAAAACACCAATCAGAAAGTATGCACCTCTATGTTCATAGCAGCACAAGTTACAATAGCTAAGATTTGGAAACAGCCTAAAGGCCCATCAGCAGATGAGTGGATAAAAACGCTGTGGTACATTGAAACAATAGAGTACTATGCAGCGGTAAAATAAAAGGATCTCTTACCACTTGCAACAGCACGGATGGACCTAGAGAGTATGATAGGCAGAATAAGCCAGTCAGAGAAAGGTAAGTGTCATATGATCTCACTCATATGTGGAATCTAATGAACAAAATTAACTGATGAACAAAATAGATCCAGAGACACAGACCATGGAACAGATTGACGAATTTCAGCAGAATGTGGGGTGGGAGAGGAGAGATTAACAGGGGAACTTATATGCATGTATGTATAGGCCATGAACACAGACAATAGTGGGTGAAGGCTTGGGAGGGGCAAGTGAGGGGTAGAGGGAGACAATCAGAAGAACAAAAAAAACAAAGGGGACACCTGTAAAACTTTCAACAATGAAGATAAATTTTTTAAAAAATTAAATTACATAAAGAGCCAAACAGTTGTTACAGGACATCTTTAAACACTACCACAGATGCTTACCTGTGTTTAAAAATTTTAACATTCATAGCCATGAAGTTCAAGCATCAGTCTTCTTTGCAAAAAGCAAGTTTTCAGTGTTTTTGTTCAATAAAGTTCCTTTGGCAATTTCAGCAAAGAACATATCAATTCATTTGGGATTACCTGGATTTAATTTAGACTTCAGAGAAATTAATTGAAATACAAAAACTAGGTGTTGACAATCCGAGAAAGTGTTTAAACTGAAAAACTTTCAAGATTTCAATATAAACATTCCACAAATTTCAAATAGTAAGTTAAAAATTTTTTAATGTCACAAAGTAAATAGGAAATTAAGGCCATGACAGTCACAATTTTACCTATTCTTAGTGGCTACCTGAAAACCTTTTCCATGCCTTCTCCAATTGGCTCAGATAGAAGGGGAAAGGACATATATTGCTTTATCTCCCTCAGGACAAATCAGTGTGTTTACACCAAATTTAACCTCATTTTGACCTTAAAAAACTCGTTTCATTCATTCCCCTTCTGCTCATCATGCAGAGTATCCTCATGCTACTTGCTCTGGGCAACAGGGAACTGTGGAAATTAGAGGCATGTTATCTTTGAATCTAAGTACCACTACCACTCCAGCCTAGGCTGCTTCCCAACTCATCTTTTTAGTTTTTTAGGGTTTTTTTTTTAAACTCACTTGATTTTACACTTGCTCCCTTAGTCTTTTCTCCACACAACAGCCAGCCATCTGTATATTTTTTAATATATTTTTTATTGTTGATAGTATCACAGATATCTCCCATTTCCCCACCCCCTTTCCTTCCCCACTTCCCAGCCCATATATCCGAGGTCCTTACCCTATTGCCGTGTCTATGGGCTACGCATGTAAGTATTTAAGTTGTCTCCCCAATCCGCAGTCAGCCATCTTTAAAAACCAAAAAATAACTATTCCCCATTTAAAACCTCCCAATGCTGCCCACTATGACTAGAATAGAATCCCAACTCCTTACCATGGTCTATTAAATACTATATGAACTGGCTGGCCCTAGACTCTCCCCTTCTCCCCCTCCCTCATTCTCTAGCTCCAGCCACACCAGCCCTTCTGTTGCTTGGCCATGCCAAGCATCCCGCCAACTTAGGGACTTTGTACTTGCTGCTTTCTCTCCCTCATAGATTTGTCCCTCAGATCTTCAACTGAAGGTCATTCAGATCACAGCTGAAATGAACCCATCCCAGAGGGACTTTCCCAATCTAAAGTAGCTAGTGCCCTTCTAACCCCTCTTTCTGGAATATTTCTCTTATGTTTTTAATATCATGTATTATACGACATTGTATTCATTTTTTAAAAATTCTCTTCCACTCCTGTAGCAGCTCCCCAAGAGAAAGATCACTTACCTTCTAGTAAGTATCTCTAGTATCTAGTTATCTGTCACAGAGAAAACACATCTGTTGATTGAATAAATTAATAAACAGCTGTGTGATTTTGGGTAAATTAACCTGAGTTAATAGCCAAGCAAATAAAAAAACAGCAAACAGTTTAATTTGTCACTCATTCAAGCCCCTTCCTCAGCTCACTTACTTTTTTTAGAAAGAAAACCCTAACAAGATCAGCAGCCCAACAAAGAGACATGAACTAGGCTTCAGATTTGTTTAATAAGCCGACATTCTGGCATACATAAAAATAGGCTCCCAGGCAGACACCAAGTTGTGTTCATATTCTCTAATACTCATTTTAAATCAGAGTAAGGTAACGTCTTGAGAGTAGCAGCTTAAACACCAACTTAGTAACTCTGAGTTACTGGGAAAATTAAAGTACAAAAAACTAATATCAAAACGCAAAGACCATAAAGAAAGGAATGAGTGTCCTTCTTTAATTTTAGACACCAGCTAATACTTGACTAATCCACAAGACATTAAAAAAAAAAAACTGAATTAAATTTAGCAAAATTTAAAAACCATTCTTTGTACTTCTGTTTAAAATTTATTTCTACCACTTTTTACTAATTACTATGTTTTGCATCAAATTTTGGAGTTTTTCATGCATTGCTACTAATACCTAGCCTAAACCTCCAGGTTTCTGAATATTTCAGGTAACAGTAAATATTTAGATTACAAATTTGGTGTGAAACACTTTAATGAAAACATTAATCATACAAAATTAAATAACAAAACCATTTAAAATGACTTACAATTTAAACAGATTTGGCTTACTGATATTACTCGATCAGCTTTTCATAAGAACTAATTATTTCCAGATAAAAATCTACTTAAGAGTACCGTGGTAAGAAAAAATGAGAATAAAGTACATAAAGCTCATAAGCCCTGTGCTCAGCACATAGTGCTCATAAATATTAGTTTTTCTTTTATTACTTTGAAAAGACACATACAAGTTTTATAAAACATGCCAACTTCAGTTGAAAGCTTCTTACACTAGGAATACCCACATGTGAGGAATCCAGTATGGCATAGTTTGAAAACAATATTTTCCTCTAAGGAACATACTACATAAAAATTTATTTCAATAACTGATAAGCCAGTTTCTGGAATCTAATTATATAACTTCATGTTACAATTTAAGAGGCCTTTCAGAGAATTACCTTTTTTAGAGTACAATGCTACATGATGAAGAAAAGTACCTTCTAAGAAGTAACCAACGCATTATGAAATATTCCTCTTACTGCACATGTGGCTCCGTTTCATCTTAATGGAGGGGTGGAGGGACAGGGTAAGGTGGTTCGAAATAGTAAATGAAACAACTATGTTAAGTACAAGGAAGCACAATGAACAACTAACATGCTCTCCTGCCACTATCTATGCCTTATGAAATATTTTATCATCTCAGTCACGCTTTTAATATCAAACAATGTTATCTTGCCACTTCTCACATATTAATTAAGATAAAGCTTAACAATCTATCCTTCTAACAGCTGGAAGAGAACAGAGAGATGAGTGTGAATACATTATCATGTTGTACAACATACAACTCTTAATATTCCAAATTTAACAATGTGTCTCAATCCAATCTGAGGTATATTAACAGATCAAAAAATTTTAAGCTGCACCAGGGGCTATGTACCATGCAAACACTAACACCAAAACTGCACACACGAGGAGGAGACGATATTTATACTTCTGCCACAGCGTTGGCTCAACTGGCACTTCATCTCTTTTCCTGTTCTTCTTCCGACGACCCTTCAGTCTGTTTTCAAAAGCCTCCAGTTCAGCCTAAATTAAAATAGTGTAATTTTTATTAAATCCAATACATACATTAACTTGAAATCTTCCACTTAGATGAAAATAAATCAATTTGGGAAATGTTTCAGTAGTAATGGTATGTAATAAATACAGTGATTTGATTTTTTGTTTTAAACTCTCTACTACTAATTGTATTCAACAAACCCAGAGTTTAGGAAGCCATGCTGAGAGATGCCCAGTAAGAATAACTCCAGTTTTTTATAATGTTGATAAATACCATTAGTGGCTTGTGTAGAAGAAATTCAAGTGAGTAAAGAGAGGGGAAAAAAAGCCACCAGAAACTCATTCTTCTCTTGATAAAACACAGTTAAAATCATAGAATAAAAATTCTTCTGGAGAAAAATGCTTCATGCTTTAAATCAAACGACTATTTTAGAAAGTAAATTATATAAAAACTACTTCTAAAAAAAGGATAACTGAATGACACTCATTATAAAATGTGGAGTTTTATTCTACTGTTAAGAACTTCTTAAACTTTAATACATAATAATGTAAAATGCACTGTTATTAATTAAAACTTAATAGGTAATTAAAATATATATGTAACATGCATGCAAGATTCTGTAAATGTTTATTAATAGTAGAAATATAAAATTCAGTTAACACTCCATTATTTTGTCTATAAACTACATGTGAAGACCTAATCATCTACTTAATTTAATCAAAAGTGACATTCTTCAATGAACCAAATTGTCCGAATATTGTCAGGTGGCTGATGATATGTAGAAGATCAAAATACAGATTAAAAGCAGCCAAACGTGAGAAACACTGACAGTAAAATAATTGATACTTTAACGATGATCGACAGACAATGCATATGGTTTAAATTACGTTCTATATACTCTATTTAAAAGGTCAGTAAATAGGGAAAATATTTGAAATCATCATCCACGATGGTTTATAAAAAGGTGAGGAACACCCTAACATATTCTTAATGGTTTAATCTCCCAGGAATTCAGCCAACATGTTTTACTGTATTACCTCTGACAACTTATCTAATAAAAGAGTAATATGCAAATTAACCATCACTCCAAGACACCTAAGCCATGCCCATCAGCCAAGCCATGCCCACCAGCCAATCAGAGCGAATGTATGCAAATTAACCCAACCAAGATGGAGGCCGGCAGCTACCGAGCTACAGCAAACAGGAGGCTTCTGTTTGGAGGAAAACTGCCTACCTAGGCTGGCTGGGCCTCTGCTCAAGGCAAGAATGTTTCAATTATAGAAGCCACGGAGCTGAAGCAAACAGGAGGCTTTTTGCCTGCCTAGGCCTCTGATCAAAGCAACAAAGTTTCAATTATAGAAGATAAATAAACCCCTTCCAGCCTCACTGGGACATTGGATCAATGGGAGCTGTGGGCAGCCTTAAAACGGCCCTCAGCCCCTCAACCAGGTTGGCCAGGCACCCCAGTAGGGACCCGAACCCTGAAGGGGTTGTGGGCAGTCTGAAAACAGCCCTCAGCCCGTCACCCAGGCTGGCCACACCCCCATGGGGTGAGGGTCCCCACTGGGGGGCCTTGGCCAGCCTGCAAACAGCCATCAGTCCCTCACCCACACTGGCCAGGTACGCCAGCAGGTGGACATTCCCCAAGTGGTCCCAGACTGCGAGAGGGCACAGGCCAGGCTGAGGGACCCCCCCACCCCGAGTGCACAAATTTTTGTGCACTGGGCCCCTAGTGTGTGTATGTGTGTGTGTGTGTGTGTGTATTTATATATTTATATATATAAGAATCTAATGGGGACATAGGAGAATGTATTAACACAAATGTTATGGTTAGGACTTATTTGCTACACATAATCTACAACTCAGTAAAACGGAACTCAAAATAATTTTAGATGAGTGAAGACACAGGCTCCAGGAAATGCCTTAAAATGGATGGCACTGCACCCCAACCCTTTCCCCTCAAAACCAAAAGATGAGTTAAAACTCTCGCTGGTGAATGGATGAAATTGGCAAGGCAGCAAAGGAAGAACATTAGGAATATATAAAATATCTGGGAATATACGAGATCCTGTGCTTCTTCATAGGTATAGTGTACCTAGATTAAAGTAAGAGAATGGCTTACTTTAATGTATGAACTGTATTATTTTCAGTCCCAAATAGAGTTGACTACCCCTAGTTTGTACCTGGAATACACTTTGTATTTGAATAAAAACTAACAATGATGCAAAGAAACACAACTCTGGGTGTTCTGTTCAGTTACCTGTTGTCTTCGTTTTTCCTCTTCCAGAGCAGCTTTGGCTTCTGCTTCTTTTATCTGTTTACAGACATTTAAAAGTAAAGTAACACATTGTAATTTTCAAATTCTATACAGAATATTAGCATCATCTAACTGAGGCTCCACAAACCCATAACGACTTTTGGAGACTTTATACTGGCAGTTATGTAAAGAAATGTAAATATTATAGTGAAAAGTGTTACCAAGATACTGTCTAACAGACCAGGGGTGAGGAGAGATGGAATGTTATACTTTCTACAAACACTTCAATTTAACTATAACAGATATTAGATCACAATTCAAAGAGCTACAACAGTATTAATTGAAATGCTTTTAAAATGGCTTTTTTTTTCTTTAGGGTAATCATAGTAACAAGCTATAGTCAAAATTATTCAATACCACTCTCTTTCTGGAGCTATAATCAATCATTTACTTTAAATGTCTTGAAGAGAAACCTTACTTTCAAACAAAATCAACGGTTCACTCATGGACTGGGTTGAGTGCAAGAAAAAATAACGTAAGAGGTAACCCACACAGCAAAGAATCCTAAAACCTTATCTTTATATTATTTTAACCTAATTTCCAGGAGGTTTACACTAACATTAAGATGACCAACCATGTCCCAGAGCACATACTCTAATTGGTTAAGAGAATGGAAAATCTAGTACACATTAGACAATAAAAAGCACACCTAAAAATTCAAAGTAGGCCTATAAAACCAGATTTTAATTATAAAAGCAAAAAAGATGAGCTTTCCAGTCATTCGCAATAAGCACATAAAGGAATGCACAAAATGAACAGGGAAAGGCCATTAGCATGTTGAAAATTATATTTACTGGTAATGTGACAGTACCTCAGAGGCTTTCCGCTTCATTTCCTTGCATGTTGCATCACATTCTATTGAAATCTGATTTTCACGTACTTTGTTGCACTGAAATTCCTAACAAATGAAAATTTTTACATTTCAGATTTTAAGCTTTTTCCTTCCTAACTTTATGTCATAAGAAAGCAAAATTTTCCCAAGAGCTTAAGGTTATGCAAATTATTTAACAGACATGTTCATTAATATTTAATAATTTGATATGGTTGCAAGTATCAAATCTGTTGGTTCAAAGAGTGATTATTACTTTATTTTCCCTTAAATACAAGAAAGCAAATACCATAAAATTAAAATCATCCACTTACTAAGTACAACTATTGAGAAATGTCAGTTTTTCTTTATTGTTTCTTGTTAATCTTATAAAGCTTCCAGGTAATAAAATGCTCCAGAGCAGTCCATCCAGTGGCTTTCTGAAATACTGGAAATATTCTAAATCTACACTAACTACCCAATTGAGTAGCACTAACCCCATGCGGCTACTGAGCATTCAAAATGTGTCTAGTGAAAGGAGAAAATGGACGTTTAATACTATTTACTGTTAATTCATTAAAATTCAAATGTAAATAGCCACGTGGCTAGTGGCTACAAATTCGATGTAATTCTAGAGTTTTCTAAAGAGGTACAAATTTTTCTCTTAACTAGTAAAACTTTGTTCAGTTTAAAAAAAAAATCTTTCTACAGTTTGTATTTGCACTTCACTGCCTCCTTACTGGAATAAAGGAGGATCTTAATGACTTGATATCAATACTATGATCAATTTTTGTACTATGCTATAATGAATTAAGTGGTCCTTATTTTAAACTAGAGGCCCAGTGCACAAATTCATGCACCAGTGGGGTCCCTCAGCCTGACCTGCAGGATGGGGCTTAAACGGGCTCTCTGACATCCCCTGAGGGGTCCCAGATTGTGAGAGGGCACAGGCCAGTCCGAAGGACCGCACTGGTGCATGATGGGGGCCAGCCAGGGAGATACCACAGGAAGGCTCTAGGGCTTGTCCAGCCTGTCTTGCTCAGTCCCTACCTGCCAAACCCCAGCAGCAAGATAACCTACCGGTTGGAGTGTCTGCCCCCTGGTGGTCAGTGCACGTCATAGTGAGCGGTTGAGCAGCCTTAGCATATCATTAGCGCATTACGCTTTGATTGGTTGAACAGATGACCAGACAACTGGACACTTAGCATATTAGGTTTTTATTATATAAGATACTCTGAGACTCTGATTTTATAGGTCTTTCATATACTTTTTATTTATCCCTGTTTCTTGCTGTCAGATGTCACTTTTGCTCCTATATTTGTACCTATATTTGTATCAATTTCTCCTCTTGCATCACACTCTCATATTCTAGTTTTTTAGTTCAAATCTACCAGTTAAGAGATAACCAATTCCTATGAACAAAGGGCATATACTTTAATGAAAGCTCTTAACCACAGTTAAGAAATAAGATCACCAATTCCTATGAACAAAGTGCATACACTTTAATGAAAGCACTTAATAGAATGAAATTTTATTACTCAGAAGGTTTTTCCCTTTCGTTCTTCATTTTTGGCTGATGTTAGTGATAAACACAGTCTTGTCCTCTAAGGATAATCCAGAAAAAGGAAAAATATGATGAACAATCATTAAAGATGAAAAATTAAATGTGTGTGTTTGTGGACATTAAGGTTAAACGCCTGAAAGAAAGATCTTATCTTTTCTCATTCAAGATGTATTCATAGGGGAAGAACCAAGATGGTGACATAAGGCATACACCTAAATGCACAACCTCCCACAACCACATTAAAAAATACAACTATAAACCTAAACAGCCATCCTCCAGAACCAAGGGAGGGGAAGCTTTACAATTAGAAGGCAAGAGAAGAAGTGCATTGAGACTGAGAAGTTCTCGGCGCCAAAACTGGGAGGTACAGACGCACGCAAAAAAGAGGCTGCACGGACAAAAAGGGAGTGACAGCAGCTCCTGGGTCTGAGGCTTGGAAGGAGATTATAAACTCCAGGGTAGCACTGAATGCGATGCGGGCTGTCTGGTAACAGGGCGGAAGATGAGTGGCTTCTAGCAGAGCTGTTTGCAGCGATCACTGACATGGAGTTCCGAGACTCGGGGACTCAGGGGCACGCAGACACCAGGGCATGGAGATGCCAAAACGGGGAAAAGCCACGGAGCCAGCTGAGGGGCAGCCATCCTGGGTTGCTCTGCCCCAGTGATTCTGATACCCCGCCTCAACCAATTTACATCCCCACCCAAGCTGTGCGCCTGTCTGCCTGCAGCCTAACTTAACAGACTACAGCTGGGACAGAAAACACCACTCTATGAACGCAGGGAAGCAGCCAAAATGCAGAGACAAAGAAACAGATCACAAATGACAGAAATGGAGGAAAGCGAATGACTGGATATAGAGTTCAAAACCACGATTTTAAGGTTTTTCAATAATTTTCTAGAAACTGCCAATAAATTTGGTGAGACTCTCAATAAATCTAGTGAGACCCTCGAGGATATGAAAAAGGACCAACTAGAAATTAAGCATACACTGTCTGAAATAAAGAATATTATACAGCAGACTAGAGGTTCGCAAGAATCAAGTCAAAGATTTGAAATACGAAAATGAAAAAAGCACCCAATTGGAAAAGAAAAAAGAATCCAGAAGTGTGAAGATAGTGTAAGGAGCATCTGGGACAACTTTAAGCGTACCAACATCAGAATTATAGGGGTACCAGAAGAAGAGAGAGAGCAAGAGATTGAAAACCTATTTGAAGAAATGATGACAAAAAACTTCCCCTACCTGGTGAAAGAAATAGACTTACAAGTCCAGGAAGCACAGAGAACCCCAAACAAAAGGAATCCAAGGAGGACCACATCAAGACACATCATAATTAAAATGCCAAGGGCAAAAGACAAAGAGAAAATATTAAAAGCAGCAAGAGAAAAACAGTTAGTTACCTACAAGGGAGTACCCATACGACTGCCAGCTGATTTCTCAACAGAAACCATTCAGGCCAGAAGGGAGTGGCAAGAAATATTTAAAGTGATGAACAGTAAGAACCTACAACCAAGATTACTTTACCCAGCAAAGCTATCATTCAGAATTGAAGGTCAGATAAAGAGCTTCACAGACAAGAAAAAGCTAAAAGAGTTAATCACCATCCAACCAGTATTATATGAAATGCTGAAAGTATCCTTTGAGAAGAGGAAGAAGAAAAAGTAAAGATAAAAATTATGAACAACAAAGTGACAACAAATACATATCTATCAACCAGTGAATATAACAATTAAGTCAATAGAAATATCTGATGAACAGAATAAACTGGTGAATAGAATAGAAGTAAGGGCATAGGAAATGGACTGACAAGTCTCAGGGGGAAGGGGGTGTGAGGTGTATGGGAAGAGACTGGACAAAAATCTTACATCTATGGATGAAGACAGTGGTGGGGGTAAGGGCACGGGGTGGCAGGGGTAACCAGGTGGATGGGAGCTATGGGGGTTAAAAAAAAGGAACACCTGTAATAATCTGAACAATAAAGATTTAATTTAAAAAAAAGATGTACTTATAAAGTGCTTATTATATGCCAAGTGTTTTGTTATGAACAGGGGGTATACGTAAGGAAAAGAGCGTAATATTAAAGTGCTAAACTACAAATAATAATAGCAGCTACTATTAGCAGCTACTGCTATGAAATTAAACATACTCCAATGTTATAAGAAACACAGATAGGAGAGTTGCTATGATTAGAGGCAGGGAAATCCATCATGAAGCTGTTGTCAAAGTCCAAGAGCAAGCTGTTGCCAAAGTTCTAATGGGTGGCAAACTGCACATGGACAATCACATGAGATTTGAGACAGCCCAGATTAAAAGTGGCTTAAGTGTTGATTTTCATGGAAAGGTGATTCACTTTAAACAACTAAAACTTAGGAAAGTCAACTCCAGAAGAGGTCAAGCCTATACATTTATTTATTTATTTATTTATTTATTTATTTATTTACATTTTTTTTAAATTTTTTAAAAATTATCATTACATAAAGCTTTACAAAGATTAGTACATATATCTCTTTTCCCCCCCTGTCCTTCCCCCCGCCTCCCTACCTCCCAGTGTTTTGTGTCCATTGGTTATGCTTAAATGCATACACAAAAGTCCCATGTCTGATCTGTTACCTCCCCCCCATGTCCCTGTCCTTGTTGCTGTAATTTGACAGTCTGTTTGATGTTGTTCTGCCTCTGAATCTATTTTTGGAAACAGCCTAACTGCCCATCAACAGATGAATGGATTAGAAAGCTGTGGTATATCTACACAATGGAATACTATGCTGCTGTAAAAAGGAAGGAGTTCTTAGCATTTGCAGGCGTATGGATGGAGTTGGAGAACATAATGCTAAGTGAAATAAGCCAGTCAATGAAAGAAAAACACCACATGTCCTCACTCATCTATGGATAATAATAACCATTATAAACTGGTGAACATAAAAAAAAAAAAAAAAAAAAAAAAAAAAAATTAAAAAAAAAAAAAAAAAAAAAAAAAAAAAAAAAAAAAAAAGATGAAAAAAAAAAAAAAAAAAAAAAAAAAAAAAAAAAAAAAAAAAAAAAAAAAAAAAAAAAAAGCCTATACATTTAAATTCAGAAGTTATCTACCCCAAATAATGATAGTAGGAGCTGTGAAAACAAATGAAAAGAACCTTAATAAAAGCAAAAGATTCTAAATAAATACTGGTTGAATGGGTAAATAAAAGAGTGAATTTAAAGAGTAATAAAGAAGCCTACTTCTGGGAAATGACCATAGAAATACGAAGACAAAAGGGAGCTGACTATAACTGAGACAGGGAAAAACCAGAGGTCAAGAAAGAAGAACGCTTCGAAGGAGTCAACAGTGTCAGCAGGAAAGTCCAGGAAAAGAACTGGGAAAAGACCCTTTAGCCACTGGCATCTGAGAATTCAGACTCTTTCTTCAGGAGTTTTGCCCAGCGTTATGTAATTTGTTGCGATTAAGCTTTCCAATCATTAGTTTTTGCCCTCTTACTCCTCTGTTACCACTATTTTAAATTAAAATTAGTTCTTTACAAGTTTCAGTATTATTTTATAATTTTATAAAGCTGTGCATGTGAGGTCCTTCTAAGGCATTTTCAAAACATAATACTGATGGCAAAAAAAAGTTTCTTAAGAGCTACAAAGGTTAATTCCAAACCATTTCTTAAACCATGAAACTCGCTTTATTACTCATTGTGTTTGTTCCCTAGGCAAAGCTGATTCTATCCACACACACAAAAAATGACACTGAACTTGGTTCCAACGTAAAACAATCTTTTACTATTAAATTGCAAAGAACTAAACTGCCAAACAAAGCTGATTTTTAAAACAAGCATTTACAGAAATAGATGGGATAATTAAAGCCAAAGAACTACCAAACACAAAAATATGTATATAGAAAAGCATTTTCAATAATTTAAAATATTTACCTTTTTAATTCTTTTACAAGGACATCTAAGTTTTACCTTCTGGTTGCAATTAAAAGGACATTCACCAGGGTGGCACATCTCTTTGCACCTATGACCACAAGGAAGCTAAAATAAAACCAAAATAAAGCAGTTACATTCTCAACTACTTATTATCCCAAATCTGAATTTGGACAGAAAAAAATATATTTTAACAAGAAAAACTCGAGATTGAAAAATTCAGAAAATTAAACTTGAAATAACCCATGCCTCTAGTTTTACTCATAGTAACAAAGACAGGATTATTAAAATAATGATTTAATGCTTGAAATTGTCTCATATTTTAAAATCTTGCATAAATTCTGAAACTGTCAAATTCTAGTTCTTGAACAAAAATCCATAAAAAAGTATCCAAAGTTTTAGTTAAAAGAAAATACATTTTTAACAAAATGGCATTATCATGCACTGATTTGTTTTATTTGGTCAAAGAGACTGATTACTATATTTAAAACTATGTGGCCATCTCTTCCTGATCAAGAATTAAAAGAAAAGAGGTACTGTTAGCACATCTGTAAGTCAAAAGGCTTCCTTTATAAATCCCATCTTTGCAAATCAAACAACTGTCACTGCCCTGGCCCCACAACAACAAAAAGGAAAACGTTCACTTTTAGACTGGCCCAATATAGATGGATAATCTCGGTTTCTCACATTATTGCCAGGATAAGTCAATAGTAAGATTTTACTGTTTTTGATATATTTATATTTTAAGTCTGAATCATATGGGAGGTATTAGGTAAATACCTTATTGCATAAAGTTTATAAACTATCTTTAAAACTACTTAAAAAAAAATCTTCGAAGAGTCATCCTAGTCCTCATATCCCCAAATTTCATAAAGAGATGTGCATCCACCCTACTCATATATATTACATTTTTATAGACATCACATTTTTATTTCTGGACCCACATTTTCAGTGGGTCCAGAAAAGTCCTGAAACAGGATGTCCAAACAAGAAAAGAGAAAATCAAAGAAAAAAATGCATTTTAAAATACATTTTAAAAGGTTCAATTAAAGCTTACCTCTTTAGGACACTGATCTTTGCAACAACTGAGGCGGTTCTTTTCATTTACGTCAGCTGTTGTTATTTTTCTAAAAATAGGAGAGTAAGATTTGGTGACATTAAAACCAAGTCCATTTCACAGCATATTTTCCAAAACCAACTCATAATTTCAAACATGTCTATACAATCATCTTTCTTATTTTTTCTTGAGACCTATTTTAATTGTCTCTTTCTGTAACCATTATCTTCCAATTTCTTTACTGTTCTGATAAATCAAATTTTCCAGCCCTTCATCAGCGACCAACAAATTAAATGCCAAAAGGGCAATCGCTGTAAGAAGGAAGCACAAAACACACATGAAATATCACTGTATCTGGCCTCTCTTTAAAAGTTCCTGTACTATCTTTCCCTATAGTTCAATCATTATTCATAATTAAAATTCTCCTTAAAGCCTTTACATAAATCATTAAAAACTGGTCATTTAATATGTTACTTCAAATTAAGAAAGTCAGGTTATTCAGTGGGAAATGTTAGCTTATTAGGAAAGCCTTTCAGTTGTTTTTGGATAGGCTATTAATGTTAGAAATTGATTCATTTTAGATTACATCATTTTAGATCAGTCTGTGCTTTTATATGACTGAATAGGTAATTCGGAAAGGCATAAACACCAAGGAATAAAACCACTTTCTAACAGGGAGTTGAATAGAACCATAACTCATCTAAAAATGAGTCAGTGACAATCTAAAAATCCCTATTATACCTATTGCCCAAGATTGATTTTTCTTCTTTCTTTTTTTAAAAATTATTTCTTTTCCTGCTTTTTCTATTTCCTTTTACTAGACATAATTACCAAAATATAACATAAGGCTAGCCTAATGTCAAAACTGTAATCTTAATATCAAATTATCTATAAATGTACTCTAACATACACGATTTTCTTGTCAAAATTTCATTTCCTATCACAGAGTTTTTAATGCTAGCTCTTACTAACATTATATATTTTCATTCTTAAAGTATGGTGCTCACCTCTGAAGTTAAAAGATTAAAATCATATTGTTCCTGTTACTCTATAAATTAGGAAAAATTACCTACTTTTCAAGGTCTGTATCTTTTATACTTAATTTCCATAGAAGAAATACACATGAAGCAGAAAAGGACTAAAAGGAAAAGATGACTTGTAAAATAGTTAGTTGAATTAGAGCAAAAAAATTATCAGAATACCAAGACTAAAGAATTCTGTAAAACATATATTTTAAGTATGTATTCAAGAAAAGGAAAAAAGAACTCTGGATAGCTGAGATAACAGAAGCCACCTCAATCCAAATGTATCCACACATTTCCCAAAAAACCATTCAGCTAATTAACAACAAAATCATTCAAATTCCATGACCTTGGCATACATAACTAGAAGACAGAAATATCTACAAACTTCAAATTACCTGCAAGTAGAAAAGTATCAATTCCTAGCAGAGCTATTTCTCAAGCTCCCATAGGAAATCTTTTCACGAAATCAGTGAAGTTCTGGAAAAACTGAACAGAAAAGACGGGGAGCTAACTCCAGAAAAAGAAAGTCAACCCTCAGTGTAAGAGTGCTAAGAAAGTCTTGGTAATCAGAGCACCAACTACAAGGGAGAGATGTGGGAAAGTGCACAACAATCAAGGAGCCATGAACTAAAGGTAAATAGGGAAAGGCACCTTTTGAAGACTACAAGATGAAGAGAAAAAGAGAAGAAAATGTAGGACCCTACAAGACCAAAGAAAATAATCCATTTTTGTCAGTATCACCCATTAATAAAGCAAAATTGCCCTCTTAACCCCCCTACAAAACTTCTAAAGCTGAAAATTGTAGTATTATTTTATTTTTTTAATTTCAACAAAATAATTCTGACTTTTACACTTTTACAAAGCATGAATCTAGAGTGTACGTGACAAAAACAAATTTACAGGCATTTTTCAAAAAGCACTTATGCTAAAAAAATAAAATCATAAATAAAATTATATTCCCAAATTTAACTTTGAATAAATCAGACTTTTAACATATTTTTTTGCAGGAAATAAGTGAAATCAGATCCACCAGGGAGACTGTCAATGGACATGAGGAAACATACACCGGAACCTCTAGTTGGAACCGGCAAAAATAAAAATGTTTTACATCATTGTCGTATGTGTGCTGCTCATAAACTACACAGTGAAATGCGGTACATGTGCAAGTTTTGTAATGTACCCCTGCACAAACAAAAGTGTTTCGAACGCTACCACACAGTGAAGCACGCAATTTGGCGGGAAAATGCCTAATTACAAAGTGTTAAAAAGCCCACTTTATAGACTTGGATGAAATGAAGCTCAATGAATTAGATCATAATTAACTTGCATTTTTTTAAGTAAGGAAAATATAAAGTTCACATCCTTGTATAATAAATGCCATAACAGTGACATCTGTAATAAACAAAACTATACCTTTTAAATCTACAATTTAACAATTAATAAAAATTACACTTAATTATGCATAAATCAATTTTTGACCCAATTAAATTCTAGTTTGACACTGTTATTTGAACATGCTGTTTGTTTATAGGAATGCTTCTCCTTTTTTTCTTCTTTTCAAAGCAGTCATATAATTCTTTTCCTAACAAATCTTATAGAATCCCCAAATGGGAAAACTCAGAAATGCTCTGGTTAAAAAAGGATAAAATATCTGAAAGATGAAATAGTCTACATTGCCTTCAGGTCACTAGGGAAAATCTAGGTCTCTAGAGTCTCAGAACCATGACTGAAAAATATTCCTTACCATATACTACATATGAAGAGTTCTGAATTATAAAACGATATCATGAAAATAATTTTAGTAGAACAACAATATTTCTTCAGTCTTCTTACCTACATTCCACATAGAGGGTTGTGATCTTGCAGTGACATTTTATTCTAAGCATCTGAACACAAGGAGGACATTCTCCAGGGTGGCATGGCAAAACACATGGATGAGGACAACCCACTGGCCGTGATTTAGAGCACCCTTCTTCACACTGAAGGCATTCTGGACCAGCCTGTCAAATACAAAGGAAATAAATCACCTACGTACAGAAGTCTGACATTTCTATACAGTAGTTATGAAATTTACATATCCCATTAAAACAAAGTACTTCTGCAGCTCTTAGAAATACAGCTTAAAAATATTCAAAAATAGCAAGATTATCAATATGACTATTATTCACAAAGATTTCTATGTCTACAAACCTGATCAAATCAAACTGCCTCACCTTTAAAATGGACATGAATACATTAAATAGCTAATCTAATCTAATAAAAGAGGAATATGCAAACTGACCATCACTCTGAGACATCCAAGCCATGCCTACCAGCCAAGCCACACCCACCAGCCAATCAGAGAGACTGTATGCAAATTAACACAGCAAAGATGGTGGCCAGCAGCCACGGAGCGGGAACAAGCAGGAGGCCCTTAGCTCCTCACCCAGGCTGGCCACACACACCCATGGGTTGAGAGTCCCCACTGGAGGAGCTTGGCCAGACTGTAAACAGCCATCAGCCACTCACCCATACTGGCCAGGCACACCAGCAGGTGGACATCCCCCGAGGGGTCCCAGACTGCGAGAGGGCACAGGCCAGGCTGAGGGACCCCCCCCAGTGCACAAATTTTTGTGCACCGAGCCCCTAGTAAGAGGATAATATGTAAATTGACCCTAACAGTTAATTTACATATTATCAGAATGACTGGGAACGACTGGTCACTATGACACACACTGACCACCAGGGGGCACATGCTCCATGCAGGAGCTTCTCCCTGGTGGTCATGCACTCCCACAGGGGGAGCTCTGCTCAGCCACAAGCCAGGCTGACAGTTGCCAGTACAGCAGTGGTGGTGGGAGCCTCTCCTGCCTCCTTAGCAGCACTAAGGATGTCCGACTGCAGCTTAGACCTGCTCCCCGCTGGCAAGTGGACATCCTCCTGGGCTGCCAGAAAGATGTCTGACTGACAACTTAGGCCCAATCCCCCGGGGAGCAGGCCTAAGCCAGCAGGTGGACATCCCCCGAGGGATTCCAGACTGCAAGAGGGCACAGGCCGAGCTGAGGGATCCCCCCCCACCATGTGCACAAATTTTTGTGCCATTTGGGCCTCTAGTGTCTAATAAAAACATAAATTACTTCCTAAAGAATAGTCAATGGCAGAAAAAAAATACATAAGACATTATCAATTTATTTATACCCAACAAGTACGATCATCATCACACTAAAAAAGCATTCAATGTTCTAGAGATAGTCATCCCATCTTGCTAAAAGAAAACACATATAGAGTGAAAAAGGAGAATGACTACCACTTTAACTTATTTTTAATGCACTTCAATAAGGCAAAACTAAATCACATTTAGTAAAAGCAAATATTATCTCAATTGTAAAATTATAACTTAACAAGTCTCCTCTCTGTCCTAGTAATAATTTAAGTAGTATCTGTCTACTAAAGAAGATTAAAGATTTTTATTATAGGATAGTGTTGAATTTCACAAATCATACTGAGATCAAATAAAAGAGCTACAAATATGAATAATAAGTCTTAAAGGTTCAACATTTTTCATTATCAGCTTTTAAAATGAGCTTTTTTCAATTCATCCAACTTTCTGGAAATCCAGGGAGGAGAGCAATCCTAATTTTAAGTAGTGGGATGATGAGAAGAAACACAGACTAAACATTTGGGTATTAATCCTAATAAATGAACATTTTCTTCCATTTTATTGAAATATAATTGGTACTGTATAAATTCAAGGTGTTAAGATGTTAATTTGATACATTTATATAGTGTAATAGATTGTCATTGCAGCAATAGCACCTCTATCACGTTATAGAATTATCCTTTCTTCTTGGTGGTTGGAATAATTATAGTTCTTAGCAAGTTTAATCATTATAATGAAATTCATTTGTTTTTAAATCAGTGAAACATGGCACATCACACACACTGCTTTTAGCAGTGTTCGCAAACATTTCTGTGCATTATCAATCACTTGGGAATCTTGTTAAAATGCTGAAGTGGGGCCTAAGATTTTGCATTTCTAACAAGATTCCAGCTGATGCCAATGTTGTTGGGCTGCAGACAACACTCTGAGTGACAAGGGTCTATAACATACAAAATTATATAGAAATATATGTAGGTGTGATTATGTATCCATATATATTTTTATTTTTTATGTATTTTTGGTGATAGATCTCCTCCCACCCCATCCCACGCACCCCCCAAAAAAACTTTCCCAATTACTCAATTTCTTCTCGCAGGCACTTCGAAAGATGTTTGTCCCACATTTGCCTGGGAAATACACACCATTTCAATTGCATCAGCCTCACACATTTCCCTGCAACCACAGTTCCACTCATTATAACCAATGAATTAGACAACAGGAATATCTGTAACAATCAGAGCTACTGCATTTAATACTCTCCATTGGACCTGACTGTGGTTGTCTGGCAAGGATATCAGAGAAGAGTGGATAAGCCAAAGAACTTTGAGTCCAGTCAATTCTATAAATACTTACTAAATACCTGCTGTGTTGTAGGCTTTATGCTACAACTGAAAGCAGAAACTGTATTAAAAATTCCAGAGGTATTTGGGTCAAGAGACACATACTAGGAGTATTTCTCCAATGGGTCACAATTGAGGTAAGGTACATTTTTTTAAAGTTTCTGGAATTATTTTGTTTCATATACAAATTAGAGTGATTGCAGTTAACCCTAAAATAATGTAATTTTCACTCACTTGAAATGAAGTAGCCTTCCTTGAATGGAAGATAAGAATGGACTGGTAGCTAAATTGAGAAAAATTACACATAACTTATAACCCATACTAGGGGCCCCGCACACAAAAATTTGTGTACTCGGGAGGTCCCTCAGCCCGGTCTGTGCCCTCTCGCAGTCTGGGACCCCTCTGGGGATGTCTACCTGCTGGCATGCCTGATCAGCCTGGGTGAGGGACTGATGGCTGTTTGCAGGCTGGCCAACCCCCCCAGTGTGGACTCTCACCCCACTGGAGTGTGGCCAGCCTGGGTGACAGGCTGAGGGCCGTTTTCAGGCTGCCCACAACCCCTTCAGGTTTTGGGTCCCTACTGGGGTGCCTGGGCAACCTGGGTGAAGAGTTGAGGGCCGTTTTCAGGCTACCCACAACCCCTTCAGGTTTGGGTTCCTACTGGGGTGCCTGGGCAGTCTGGGTGAGGAGCTGAGGGGCATTTTCAGGCTGCCCACAGTCCATTCAGGTTTTGGGTCCCTACTGGGGTACCTGAGCAGCCTTTGGTGAGGGGCTGATGGCTGTTTGCAGTCTGGCCAAGCCTCCCAGTGGGGACCCTCACCCCATTGGGGTGTGGCCAACTGGGTGGGGGGCTGAGGGCCATTTTCAGGCTGACCACAGCTCCCATTGACCCAACGTCCCAGCAAGGCTGGCTGGAAGCAGGTTTCTGGGGTTTATTTATCTCCTATAATTGATACACTATTGCTTTAAGCCAGGCCTAGGCAGGTAATGAAGCCTCCTGTTGGCTTCAGCTCCGTAGCGTCTATAATTGAAAGAATGTTGCCGTGAGCAGAGAGAGCCCAGCCGGCCTAGGCAGGCAGTTTCCTCCATTGCTGATGCAACAGAAGCCTGCTGTTTGCTTCAGCTCCGTGGCTTCTATAATTGAAACAATGTTGCAACTACGTTGCTGTGATCAGAGAGAGGCCCAGCCGGCCTAGGCAGACAGTTTACTCCTGGTGCAATGGAAGCCTGCTGTGTACTCTAGCTCCGTGACTGCCGGCCTCCATCTTGGCTGGGTTAATTTGCATACAGCCACTGATTGGCTGGTGAGCGTGGCTTAGGCATCCTGAAGAAATGGTCAATTTCAATATTACTCTTTTATTAGATTAGATTTTGCCACACCCACTGCCCAGGAAGCAATGGGGGGATAGTCAAAGAGAATTCTCCAATCATTGTCATATTAGCTCTTAAAATGAATTTTTTTCTGATTCATTTGATGTTCTGAAAACCTCAAGGAGGAATGCCTTATAGCAGCTATACCTTAAAGTAGTTTTGAATCATTAAAATTATTTATTAGCTTGATTTTATAATTCCAATACCCTTTCTTTTTATCATGATGTTTTTATTGAGGCATGGACTAATGAGTAAATTATAATTCATTTACATCTACATCTACATCTACATATGAGCAAGAATGATACCATGGATATTTATGCTGTCATACATTACAATTACCAAAATAAAGACCAAAAAAACCTAACAATGCAATTGAAATTTTCAATAACACAATTCATATTAGTAATTTAAACATTTGTTCATTTAATGTTACTTAATAAGTACAAAACTTGAAACTTTTTACTTATTCCTCATTAAGCACACTTGCCATTATGCTGTATTATAAAATGGAAGCCTAAGAAAAAACGTGAATTACTTTAAAAAAGTAAAATTTAATATCATTTAAAAGTTAATTGGCTCCATTTGTTTTTCTTTATAAAATGGCAATTTTTAGAGATCTCTTTAGAGTCAATTTTTGATATGCTTGTAAAATGCTTTTACTGAATTTCATACACACACATCTGTGGTGCTATTTACTTTATTGCCAACTGAAGTTTGGGAATTTATTAAAATTATGAGCATCATGTATCATGTGTCAGGTTTTAAAAATATTTGAAAGCAAATTCAGCATTTTGTAAGCATTTACACATTCAACCTAAGGACATTACCTTGTTTTTGCCAATGCAGTCTTCAGTTTCAGTGACTTTGTGGCATTCTTTCATACATACATGATTCTGACAACCTAAGGTTCGTCCACAAACTCTCTTACAAGAGTAGGGTCCTACCGCATGGCATGGCAGTGGGCTCACCTTAAAAAAAAAAAAAAAAAATCAGTGCAACACACACACATAAACACACACACCTCCAAGACCCATGTTTCCAAAACAACTATTATCATTTGATAACAAGGTTCACAAAGGTCTGAAACATTTTCACTAATAATAATTATCAAAGTAACCTATCCAAAAAATATACAAAAAATGAATGCCAAGAAGCAAAATATTCCCTAAAAGGGAAATGCAATATGATTCTGGAGTAAATGCATAGTCATAAACTAATTTTCAAATAAGAGCACTGTATACAGGGTGTGGCAAAAGTAGCTTTCTAGTATTTTGCCATACCCTGTATTTTTAAAGTTAGTAGACAAACTATTGTCTTTAAAACACTGAAATAACAATACTTTGACTTCATTATTTCTAACTATCCTAGTATAGGAAAAACATAGATGACAAGTTTACTAGCTGGTCTTGCTCAGATAGACCACCGGCCTGTGGACCTGAGGGTCCCAGGTTTGATTTTGGTCAAGGGCACATGCCAGGGTTGTGGGCTCGATCCCCAGTAGGGGGCATGCAGGAGACAGTCAATCAATGATTCTCTCTCATCACTGATGTTTCTATCTCTCTCCCTTTCCCTTCCTCTCTGAAATCAATAAAAATATATTAAAAAACAAACAAACTTGTAACTATAACTCACCTCATGCTTCCCAAGGCATTGCCTGCAAGAAAAAAAAAATGAAATAAAAACATTACAAATTCTTCAAAAAGAACACCCAAAGCAAAGATGCTAATTCCATATTTATTTTATTAAGAGTAAAAAATAAACACAAATGGAAATAAGTGATTATAGAAACACCACAGGATACCAAGTTAATATATAAAGCTAATTGCTTTCCTATAAACCAGCAATGAACAACTGGAAATTAAAAACATGAAACATACCACCATTTATATTAGCACACACAAAAAAGAGAAATACTTAGGTATAAATCTAAAAAAATATATAGAAGATCCACATGAGGAAAATTACTCATGAAAGAAATCATAGATCTAAATAAATGGAGATATATTCCATAGGAAAGTGCAATATTGTTAAGATGTTGCTTCTTCCCTACTCCATGCAGATTCAACACGTTACTTTGTGGATATCAACACAGTGATTCTAAGATCTATATGAAAAGACAAAGGACCCACCCAGAACAGGTAACCCAGTACTGAAGAACAATGATGTCAAAGGCTGACACTACCTAACTTCAAGACTTGTAGAAAGCTACAGTGATCAGAGCAGTATGGTATTAGGTGAAAGAATAGACAAATAGATACTGGAACAGAACAGAGAGCCCTAAAATACACCCACACAAATATGGTCAACTGATCTTTGACAAAAGAGAAAGGCAACTGAATAAAGAAAGCATAATCTTTTCAACAAATGGTTGGTGTTGGAACAAAGGAACATGGAACAGAAAAAAATCCAGACAGATCTTACACTTTCCACAGTAGTTAACTCAACATGGGTAATATACCTAAATGTAAAATGTGAAACTATAAAACAGGAGAAAATCTAGGTAACTGAGTTTGGTTATGACTTTTTAGATATAATATCAAAAGCATGATCCATAAAAGAAAATGGTAATGTTGGATGGACTTCATTAAACCTAAAACATCTTCTCTGTAAACATTTAAAAGTATTAAATGAAAATACTTAAATGAAAAGACAAGCCACAAACTGGGAGAAAATACTTGGAAAATATATACCCGGTAAAGGACTTGTATCCAAAATATTAAAAGAACTCTTAAAACTCAACAATAAGCAAGCAAACACCTATTTTAAAAATGAACAAGATTTGAATGAACAGAGAACAGACAAATCATGAAAGACATACAGATGGCAAATAAGCACATTTGAAAAGATGCTCAACATCATATGTCATTAGAGGACTGCCAATTAAAATGAGATACTACAGCACATCTGTCAGAATGGCTAAAAACTCAAAACACTGACTATACCTGATACTAGTAAGGATGTAAACCAGAGGGCGCTCTCATTCATTGCTGGTGCTAATGCACAGTTTGACAATTTCTTACAGAATAAACACAGGCTTACCATATGAGGCAGTAATTGCACTCCTAAATATTTTCCCAAATGAGTTGAAAACTTACGGCCATTCAAAAAACTCCACATAAATGTTCACAGAAGCTTTATTCATAATTTCTAAAACTTGGAAGCAACAAAAATGTCCAACAGGTGAAGAAATAAACTGTGGTACATCCATAAAATAGAATAATACCCAGTGATAAAAAGAAATGAGCAATAAGCCATGAAAAGACCTGGAAGAATCTTAAATGCATATTTCTAAGTGAAAGAAGCCAGTCTGAAAAGACTACATACTGTATGATTCCAACTATATGACATTCTGGAAAAGTCACAACTACACAGACAATAAAAAACAACAACAGTGGTTTCCTAGGCATTCAAGGAGGAGGGAGGCAAGGGATAAACATGATAGAGGGCATGTTTAGGGCAGTGAAACTCTGTATAGCATGTATGTTAAATAGTCATCCTATAAAACAGATTAAGGAATTCCAAGGTAATTGAATTGACTATGATATGTCAATTTTAGTGCCTATGAATCAAAATATCAATGTCTCTTCTTCTGTTTCCCCAAAAGGAAAAATTTAGGCTATTGATAATCACTAATAACTCAAATGTAGTAAGAGATACTATAGACAACTTGGTTCCTCATAAAATACAAGTCCTCAATAAAAGAATAGTCTCTAATAATTACTAGTTGAATATGTACATAAAGAACCTCTTTGTTAACTATACCTCCCCCCTCCAATAAATCTACAGACTAAAATCATCCTATTAGTGGCTATGGCTCCCAATTAACACTCTACCTCCCAACCTGATTGCCCAACCAATACAGAAAAATATACATGCTATTCTAACTGAAAGTTGTGCAAGGACGAAACAGGAGTGAGAGCTTTGAAAAGTACAGAAAACAAGAACCCTCTCTTTAAAAGACCAATACACAGACATACGAATATTCTATTTGGAACTTCAATTGTACCCAACAGCCCCTTCTGTAATTGTATTTGCTTCCTAGTTCTGTGCTTCCTTTTCCCCATATAAGCCCTGCTGGAAGTATGAACTATTCCAGGATTCCCTATTACCCCAGGTTTGAGTCAGTCCAGGTTATTTGCTACCCAATCCAAGACACCACTTCCTTTCATTTTCAGTATTTCCCTCAAACACTCTCTTTTAAGTTTGTCTTACATAAAACTCGGTTTTCTTTTGTACTCAAGGAGCTTACAGACTAGCATGGGAATCAATCAGAAAACTGGATATATTATTGTAATTGTAAGCACAAGGTGCTGTAAAAGCTAAGAAGGGCATCGAACACTAGCTAGGGGAAAACACAAAAAAGAAATCTAGAGGAAGTTTTTAAGCAGTACAGAAAATACATTTGGACAAGAATGAAGCTAAAGACAGAGGACTTACAGCTTATAGGCTAGGCCTAAAATGAAAAATTGAACAAAGAATATGGGAAAAGGTGACATATAATATACTTTGAGCCTGGCTAGCATGGCTCAGTGGTTGAGCGTCGACCTATGAATCAAGAGGTCTTGGTTCGATTTCCTGGTTGGGCACATGACTGGGTTGTGTGCTTGATCCTCAGGTAGGGTGTGTGGGAGGCAGTTGATCAATGATGCTCTCTCATCATTAATGTTTTTCTCTCTCCCTATTCCTTCCTCTCTGAAATCAATAAAAATATATATATTTTAAAAGATACACTCTGAATTATGTCAAAGATATTTTTTAAAGTTAAAATTTTAATACTTACATAGGAATAGGAACTTGACATGGAGGACAAGGTAAAGCAGCCTGAATAAATGCTGGCTCTGAAGGCTGTTCCCAAGGGCCTGTAGGCTGGTGCTACAAGTAAAATGCATAACAACTGTTAAGTCAGAGGGATAAAATCGCATGGCCATTAAAAGTATCTTAGAAAATTGTTCCAAGTATCCTCCACTCAAGCAGGTTGAATATTTTTCAAAAAAGTCAAACAAAATTGTGTTTACTAAAATATTCCATTCCACCTGCATTCTATCAGCTTGTTCCTCTCCATAAACATTTGATATTAAAAACTGAGGCAGACTCCAATGTTTTAAGGCCAGAACAGAGGCAGTATAGCCTCCTTCACTTCTCGTAGGCCAAAGGGAGAATGAGAAACAGAATTATAAACTCTACCTTCCACCAGTTGAATGTAATCTCCATTATTTTGCTCACTGTTGTCTCCCTAGCACCGAGAAGAATGCTTACATAGTAAGGACTCAATAAATATATTAAAAATGTGAGTGAATATTTGAGGAAACCAAAAGATACCTACACTTCTTAAAACAAAAGATCAAGTCTTAGTTACTTTGTATCCCAGCTCCTATCACAGTGCTCAATACCAAATAACTATTTAATGCTTGTTGAATGACTAAGAGAAATTCAGAAGATATGACCCACAGCAATCCACTGTCTCGTCAGAGTATTGTTTCCTTACCCTGCCAGCTTGTTTTATTAATGCTTGATCATGACATGGAGCAGGACACAAGTGACCACATTTCTCCAACACTTTTTGGCAAGGTTGATGACATGGAGGACAAGAGCCAAAGTGACAGCGATGTTTTTCTTGACTTGTATGATGGCAAGTTGGTGGGCGACTAAGTCATAAAATACAATTTTTAAAATTACTTTTGATCATTGAAGAATTATATTTGAAGTGCAATCATCTATTTATATACCTTGTGATTCTATACAGAATAAGAATATACTGTTAATATTAGTATTTTAACACATTAAAGCAAAATTGAAAATATTAACAATATTAAAAATCAATATGAATTTAAATTGACAAGACACAAATATAAGTTTGTGCAGAGCTTCATACCAACCTGCATAACTCTTTGCACTTGGGTGGTCTTGTGGTACGTTCTCGGCCACAGGGTACTGTCACCTTTGTGTTACCACAATTGCACTTCACATCTACAGTTTCTGGGCAAGGATAGCAACTCCCTGAAAAAAGGATGAAAGTTAAAATTTAATTAACTACCCAAGTGCCTATCAATAGTAGAACCAATGAAAACATCAATAAAAGATGTCCTTGTGTGAGGATTTAAAAAAAAATTATGTGTAAAAGTCAAGTAGGACTGGTGTTTTCTTGGTAAGAAAAATTCTAAACTACAAATCCAATTTCTTTAATGGCCATTCGACTAGTCATATTTTTCTACTTAAAGTAAAGGCCAGTGTTTTAAGAAGTCCACAAGGCCCTATACGTATTCTCCTTCCCCCGGCCATCTTTACCTCACCATCTCTCTGACCTAATCTCCTACCTTCTGTTCCCTTGAGCACCTCCTTCCGTGATCCTTCAGTTCCTTCAAGTGCTCCTGTCAATATGGTTCACTCATGTAACCCCACTGCCTGATACTTAGTAGACAGGCATAAAACTTATTGAATAAATTCATGATCAATGCAGAGAATGTTCATGAAATTTAAATTTGACTCAATGATGTAATATGAGTATAAAGTAAATAAGATGTTTTTCAGGGTTAATAGAATCTGTCACTTTTCCTAATGGGGAAGCAATGTGGTATAATGGAAATATCATTAAAGTCTGAATTCACATCCTGACCCCGCAGTTAGTTCTATGACCTTGGGCTAATAGTCTCTTTGAGAGTTTGCTGATTACAGTAAACAACAATAGTGCCACATGCTTCGTAAGAGCTCTGAGAGGATTAAGACATTAACTAAGGTATCTAACATGCACATAATCCCAAAGGAAAACAGTAGTTTGTCTCAGGTCACAAAGCCACTAAGTGGCAGAGTCCAGACTTGAACCAGGACCTCGTATCTAGACTAAGCCCATGCTCTTCCCAATACCTTATACCATCATTTAGTAAATTCCATTTCATACTGACATATTCCAAATGGGTAAAGGTAACTCAGTTTTTAATGTCTAATAACTTAGGTACTCCCGAGACTCCTTCAGAGGGTCTGCAAGATCTCACATACATAGAGTAGAGTTTTCCAGAAGCTATATGACAAGTGATATCAAAAGAGATTGAATGCAGAAGCAGGACTGTAATTCCAGCCATCTCCTATTAAGTTAGACATTAAAGACATTTACAAAAATGTAAAAAATACCATTCTCACTAAATTCTTTTTCAGAAAAGTTATTTTTCACACAAAAATGTTACTGTATTAAGAATGAAGCTTTATTTATTTTTAAATAAAATAATAAATATTATATTTTATTTCAATTTAAAATATAATAAATATCTAATAAAAGTGTAATATTGAAATTGACCATTCCTTTGGGACGCCTAAGCCACGCCCACCAGCCAATCAGAGCAGCTGTGTGCAAATTAACCCAGCCAAGATGGAGGCTGGAACTCACGGAGCTGAGTAAACAGGCAGTTTCCTTTGCAGCAGGAGTGAAACTGTTTGCCAGGCCGGCTGGCCTTCTCCCAGCTCCAGGCAAGAACATATTTGCAACAAAGTATCAATCCTAGAAGCCTCCGGAGTTGAAACAAACAGCAGTTCTGGCTGCGAGCTTTGTTACCTGCCTAGGCTCGGCTTAAAGGAACAGTGTATTCAATTACAGAAGATAAACCCCAGGAACCTGCTTCCATCCAGCCTTGCTGGGACATTGGGTCAATGGGAGCTGTGGGCAGCCTGAAAGCCTGAAAAATGCCCCTCAGCCCATCACCCACGCTGGCCACACCCCAATGGGGTGAGGGACCCCACCAGGGGGCTTGGCCAGCCTGCAGACAGCCATCAGCTCCTCACCCAGGCTGGCCAGGTACCCCAGTAGGGACCCAAAACCTGAAGGGACTGTGGGCAGCCTAAAAGCCTGCAAATGGCCCTCATGCCTGCACCCAGGGCTGGCCACACCCCAATGGTGTGGGGGACCCCACCAGGGGGCTTGACCAGCCTGCAAACAGCCATCAGCTCCTCAGCCAGGCTGGCCAGGCACGCCAGCAGGTGGACATCCCCAGAGGGGTCTCAGACTGCGCAGGAGGGCACAGGCCAGGCTGAGGGACCCCCTGAGTGCACAAATTTTTGTGCATCGGGCCCCTAGTCAGTAGATAAAATCCACATTCACAAAAGCTCTTTGGGTCCCAAAAGAGTGTGAAGAGGTCTTGAGACTAAAAAGTTTAAGAACTACTGGCTTATGATATATCCAATTCCTTACTAAACTTAATTCCATAAAAATGTCTAAAATTCAAAGTAAAACTGAAAAACCTAGGAACATTTTTAATAATTCAAAAATAGTGTGGGGAAGATTGGAAGGAAACAACATAGTGTTATAAAATAACAAAGTTTTTATATTCAGAAGACCTGGGTTTAAATCTTGGCTATACTGGTTTACTAGTTATTTCCCTATGTGTGTACATCACTGAACACTCTTAACTTTAATCTCCTTATCCATAAAATCATGATCTTGGCAACTGCCCTACCTTCTCAAAGTTATTAGGACAAACTAAGATAATACATGTGAAAGCTATTAAGCTAAAAAACACTATGTAAATACAAAAATGAAAGTATAGCTACTGTTAAATTTTACCTCTGTGGCAGACAGATGGACACTTATGGTTTCTACATCCTAATGTCCGTCCACAGTTTTGATCACAAGGTGTACAGTTTCCAGGACAACACTGAAGAGAAAGCAATATATAAATAACAGGTCATCTGAAAAGCATGCATAATATAAATGTCATTGCTGGGTATTCATAGAACTTGTGAAAAGCAAAGGATACTGTACTTCTTTTTAATATAAGAATAAAAGTAGTCAAGAGTATCAACATTCTTCTGGTAAGTAAATATGCCATATTAAGAACTTATAAGTTTAAATAGAGAATGTCCTAATTTACTAAATCAAGCTAAATTTTCTTGCATTTTAAGTTCTATGACTTAAAACATTCCCATAATTTCATTTCTACTTATCTATGCAAAAATTGACAATACTAACCAAAAAAATAAATCTGGTCAAATCTTATAGTCAGTCAGGCAAACAATTGGTCAGATTGTTTTTAAAATTTAGTTAAAATTAAACCAGTTAAATGTGTAGATTAGTTTAGCAGTTATTTTTAAGTCATGAAATCAGAGATTAACTAAAGGAGAAAAAAGGGGATTAGGCTATTTGCTTCTAACTTTTATAACTTCCCTGATTTCCAATCTGTTTGTAAGAAATACACCCGTCTATGACTTGTCCCAATTTTCATTCATGAACAAAAGGCAACTACTTACAGTCCAACTTGCTATTCTAATTCCCTCCTTGATTCCTCATATATCCAAACTTTGGAGAGAAAATGCAGACTATCATTGCCTTAAAGAAACTTAGGGTTGAAATCTACTTTAAGAACAAGTTTCAGTATATAAAAATAGCTCAATCCCTAACTGGTTTGGCTCAGTGGATAGAATATTGGTCTGTGGACTGAAGGGTCCCAGGTTCGATTCCTGTCAAGGGCATGTACCTAGGTTGTACAGCCCCAGTAGGGGATGTGCAGGAGGCAGCTGATTGATGTTTCTCTCTCATTGATGTTTCTAACTCTCCCTCTCCCTTCCTCTCTATAGAAAATCAATAAAATATATTTTAAAAATTACTTTTAAAAATAGCTCAAAACAAAATATACTTTATTGAAAAGCAATTAAAAGTCAAAGTGGTTCACTCGATCAGACAAATATTTACTAAGATTATGTGCCTATCACTTTGCTAGTAGCTGTGTGCGAAAAGAAATTCTGTGATCCATGACCTGAAGAAGCCTTTAGACACTTCTGTTTCTGACTATGGTGGAGTACACAATGACCAGATTTAATACTCCTGCCTTAAACAACTAGAAAATCAGACAAAATATATGTCAGACATGGAAGATATAGAAAAGACCCAAACCCAACTCCCAGAAATGAAAAACTCTAATATCTGAGATGAATAAACATTTTTATCAGGATGTGATAAAAAATGGATTACAAAGCAGGAAATTAATGAACTTGAAGACAAAGCCATATAAACTAAAAGGCAAATTTTAAAAACTAAAATTAATAAATGGAGCATCAGTGAGCTGTGAGACTTCAAGTAGCATAACACACATGTTGCAGTCTATGTAGAGGGAAAACATTTGAAGAAATAAAAACTGAAAACTTCAAAAAACTGATGAAAACTTTAAACCCACAGATCTAAGAAATTCAACAACAACAAAATTAAAGAAACATGAAGAAAGCTATACCAAGGAATACCACAAATTGCTAAAAACTGGTAATAAGGAGAATTTTTTTTAAATAGCCAAAGGGAAAAAAGATATATTGCAAAAGGAGAAACATAATCACAGCACACACACTTTGCTGGGAAAATGCAAACTAAAAGATAGTGGACCAACATCTTTAAAAAATGCAGAAAAAAAATGTCAAACTAGAATTCCACAGTAAAAGTCTTTTTCACAAACTAAAGGTATCTTACAAAAGCTAAAGATATTTTACAAAAATTGAAAGAATTAATGACCAGCACTACAAAAAATGTTAAAGTCCTTCAGATAGAAAATGAAAGCAGACAGAAATCTAAGTTAATATTTTTAAAAAACTGAAAACCAAAAATAATGAGTTTGATCATCTATAATAATCTTCTAATCTAATAAAAGAGTAATAAGCAAATTGACCCTCACTCCATTACACCTAAGCCACACCCACCAGCCAAGCCATGCCCACCATCCAATCAGAGCAGCTGCATGCAAATTAACCAGGCCATGAAGGCGGCCAACAGCCACAGAGCTATAGCAAACAGGAGGCTACCATTGAAACTGCTTGCCTAGGTCGGCTGAGCCTCTGCTCAAGGCAAGAATGTTTCAATTATAGAAGCCACGGAGCTGAAGCAAACAGGAGGCTTTGTTGCCTGCCCAGGCCTCCTCTCAAGGCAATAAAGTTTCAATTATAGAAGATAAATAAACCCCAGAAACCTGATTCCAGCCAGCCTCACTGGGACCTTGGGTCAATGAGAGCTGTGGGCAGCCTGAAAACAGCCCTCAGTCCCTCACCCAGGCTGGCCAGGCATCCCAGTAGGTACCCGAACCCTGAAGGGGTTGTGGGCAGTCTGAAAACGGCCCTCAGCCCCTCACCCAGACTGGCCACACCCCCATGGGGTGAGGGTTCCCACTGGGGGGCTTGGCCAGTCTGCAAACAGCCATCAGCACCTCACCCAGGCATGCCAGCAGGTGGACATCCCCTGAGGGGTCCCAGACTGCAAGAGGGCACAGGCTGGGCTAGGACCCTCCCCCCCCCCCCGAGTGTACAAATTTTTGTGCACTGGGCGCCTAGTAAAAACATAATATGCTAATTAGACCGGACAGCCAAAAGGCCTTTTCGATTACCTTCCAGACGACCTTCCAGACAAAACTGGGGCTGCAAAGCCGAGGCAAGCCACCGGGGCTGCGAAGGCTGAGCTCCTTGCACAATTTTGTGCATTGGGCCTCTAGTAAATTATAAAAGACTACTTTTTCTTATTTTTTTCAATCTCTTTAAAAGATACCTGACTAGTTAGAGCAAAAATAAAAATATTATATTTGGGGTTTATAAAATACATGGGTATAAAATGTATAAGAATCAAATGAAGGATTAAAATAGAATCGTTGAAGAGCAACACTCAAAAAATAGAAAATAGGAAAGGAATAAAGAACAGATAGGCAAATAAAAAATTAATAATAAAATGGTATTTAAATCCAACCATACTAAAGATCACATTAAATGTAAGTGATCTATACCCAAATTAAATAAAGATTGTTCAGCTAGGATAACACAGTATCTAAGTACTGTCTAAAAGAAAACTACTTGAAACGTAAAGTATGAATAGGTTAAAAAAGAATGAAAAAGATTTACCATGCTAACACTAAGCAAAAGAAAGTTGAAATCACGATATTTCAATAGGAATCTTACCAGAGATAGAGGGATAATTCATAATAATAAAGAGGAGCCCTCCCAAAAAACTGCAAGTCTCAAACTCAATAAAATACTCCAGTTGACTATATACTGAACCAAGTGTCTATAAATAAGATTTGAACAATAAAAATTAAGCCAGCAAATGAACTATCACTCTTAACATTGCTATGTTTTAAAGTCAGGGAACAAAAATTGCTTAAGAAACAAGCTGAGAGAATTATGCATGAGATTAAAAAGTCTCTTGTCATTTAAAAATCTTGTTAAGATTTCCCACTAATATAAACCATTAGGATTAATCTAGAATATGTATTAATATTTCATATGGGAAGCATAGAATATGCTTGGTTATTTGAGGAACATGTCGAGGTGGTGCTTATCATAGGCCTACAGAGGAAAAATTCAAAAGAATTTTTAAAGCACTGTCCCTAGCTTATTACACATACCTTTCTCCTACACTGATGCTTCTCGCAGTCACGTATCTTAACACACTTAGTTTCACAGAGATAAGGTTTATGACATGGCATTCGTTTTGTATGCTTTCCACAGCGACATTGCTTTTCTACTTCCTGGAAGAATCAAATAAATGCTATTAAAACTAACTTTTGTTAACATGATTTTTTTCACCTTGCCAATTTTTATAAATACTTAAAATGAAGGAACTCAGTCAGTGTGGCTCAGTGGCTGAACGTTAACTTATGAACCAGGGGGTCACAGTTTGATTCCCAGGAGGGCACATGCCTAGGTTTCGGGCCTGATCCCCAATGTGGGCGTGCAGGAGGCAGCCGATCAATGATTCTCTCTCATCATTGATGTTTCTATGTCTCTCTCTCTCCCTCTCCCTTACTCCTCTCTGAAATCAATAATAATATGTGTGTAGGGGGAGGGGTGAGGGGGGGTAATGGTATGTGTGTGTATGTGTATAAATTTTTTTTAAAAATGAAAGAGGAAAGCTTTAAGAGCAAACTTGTATGAAAGGAAGACTTTACCAAAACTAAAGCAGAATTTCCTAAAATAGTTGTTTGTATCTTACTTTGTTCCAAAAAAGACTTCATATGAATTTTCATTATTAAATTTAGTAGGAATTTAATACTAAATAGTCAAACAATACCACACATTAAAATCGCTTACATGTAGTTATACCATGACGTCTGCACATCTTATTTCAGTAAAGCAAAAAAATTGGATTATCCTGTAAGCTAATTTGTTGACTTGGTAGTATGGTCATAACCAAGGTAACATATATAACTTAAAAGTCTCAAGCTTAAGCATGCATTTCTTTCCATCATCACTAAGCCTAATTCATCATTGCTTTGAATGTCTACTTGGAACAAATAACTTCACTCTGAACCATAAAAATGAGAAGTTCAAACTTTAACCAAGCAAAATCAAACAAAAGGTGATTTTTGGACTTGATTTCTGGCATACTCTCATGCTTCTTCACCATACATATTAGGTCACTAAACTCATTCAGGTCATCATACAGGTATTTATAAAACTAAGTAATGGAAAACAATGACAGAACAATGCCATTAGATAATAGAGAGCTCTTAAATGTAATTAGTACAGGAGATGACTAACTTGTCTACATGTTTCACAAGGACCTCGGTGACAACGCTGTGAACATCTATGGACTCCACATTCAAGTAACTTGTCACAACTATCTCCACAAGTTGGCACATCTTCTGTACAAGGCAAAGAAAATTCTAAAAGCAGAAAAAAGTCAATGTTAATAGCAACACACATTATTATGACACACTAACAACATGCCATGTTCTTTGGCTCCCTAAAGAATGACAGCCCTTTCAGGCTATGAATTTTTGCATCTATGTTATTGAAAAAATTAACTTTAATAAAAATAATCCCTAATATTTGCGAAGTTAATGTAAAGTTAAACAAAATTTGACATATGACAAGTTACTTCAAGAAAAACATTTATAAGCTAACTATATCAGAAATACTTCTCTGAAGAAATAATGTCATGTAACCTCTATGAAGAATTCCACCATATGGAATTATAAAAACTATTTGCTCTTCCCTAACCGGTTTGGCTCAGTGGATAGAGCATCGGCCTGCGGACTGAAAGGTCCCAGGTTCGATTCCGGTAAAGGGCATGTACCTAGGTTGTGACCACATCCCCAGTGAGAGGTGTGCAGGAGGCAGCTGATCAATGTGTCTCTCTCATCAATGTTTCTAACTCTCTATCCCTCTCTCTTCCTCTCTGGAAAAAAAATCAATAAAATATATATTTTTTAAAAATTGCTCTTAATAACTTCACTAGATAAAAGAATTAGATTCAAAAACATAATGAAACTTACCTTCGACATAAACATGTCAAGTACTGGCAATAATCTTATGAGCACATGTGCTGGCACTGGTAAAGAGTCTACAGCCCTTCTATGTCTTTAACTCAAAGCAACCAAAACTAAATTCACGTATAGCCCAATACACAATAATGACAACAGCCTGTAATTAATAGGTTTCCTTTATATGTTAGGCACTACACTAACTGTTTTATGAGCATTTTATCATTTAATTCTCACAAACATCTTACAAAGAAGGTACCATCATTGTTTCCATTTAACTTGAGAAAATCAGAGTTTGTGAAGGTGGGATTTGAACCCAGATATGCCTGATTCCAAAGTGTGAGGCTAAACATGTTATACTGTCTTCTCACCCAAATGTACAGAAATCTAACATTCAATGTATATAATTATTGAAACTACATTATGAACTCACAGAGAAATCTAATGAGGAAAGTACTCTAGTTAGCATAAAAAATAATCATATCCCATTAAAGATTTAAAAATAGTCTTACTTGACTTCTGACATGGACAGAATCTTTTCCCAGATCGAGGACATTCTCCACAAGCACCATCATGACAAATTTGCTGACATATATGATTACCACATGGCAAAGTTTTCCCACATTCCTAAAATAAAATGCAATAAGCACTAGTGAAAAACTTAAAAGTTAACAAAAAAGACCTTGTACATTACATAATCCATTTTTTCTTTGTACATAATCCATTTTTTAATCACAAGCCACTTTTTTATGTTCCTCATAATTTGTTTATCTCTTAGGTATCACATATCTATAATAATAAAAGTGTAATATGGTAATTAGACCAGAGTCCTTCCGGACAGCCTTCCAGATGAAGCTGGGGCTGCCAGGGCCGAGGCAAGCCAGCGAGGCTGCAACTGACCAGCAGGCTGAAGCAGGTGGGCAGGCCTCCCTCTGTGAGGGAAGCCTGGGTCCTGGGTGCCAGTGCACCAGTCTGGGTGCCAGAGGGAAGCTGGTGCTGGCAACCAGGGGAAGGAAGGCCTACTCTTGCACAAATTTTCTGCATCAGGCCTCTAGAAAATACATAAATACACACACATACATACACATATACTAGTATATACACATACACACATATACATGTTTATACACACATTCCTATGCACCAAAAAGTGTATTTTTAAAATATAATACAGGAAAAATAGTATATACAACTTCATATGGCCATCCACCAAAGATTTCCAAATGGTACTAAAACCATGCTGATTCTAGGAAAACCAAACTATAAAATGAATTCTACTTCCTCAATTGGATTAATTCAAGAAGTGAGGAGGGGTGTTGTTTAAAGAGAGGGGAAAGAAAGGGAGAAAAGAGCTAGCAAGAAAGAGAACATATATATGTACTGAATCCAAAATACAACAAATAGTTGTTAATTTGAAAAAAATCACAATATTAAATTAGAAAAGTTTCCTAAAATGTGAATAGAATTCATTCAAGTTACTATTCTTCCTGTCATTTTATCCAACTAAATCGAATGAGCTAAATCCTGATTAGCATTTCTGATATATTTTCCGTATTCTTTAATACCTACACCCTCAAAATCAATGTACACTTACTTGAGCACAGTGCCACAGTGGACTTGCACAGCTTCTTTCAGTTACTTTTTTGCCACAGACACACTTTTGCCTACTAACTCTTGGACAGGGCAGACAACTTCCTAAAATCACAATTATAAATTAGCACTGACACATTATAAAAGCAAGAGAGACTGCTTTCACTTTGGCTAAAAGGTATGATCTTTCACCTGCATGACAAGGATTTTCACATTTATGTTGTCCACAAAGCAACTTCCGCCCACATGCCTGCTGACAGGACCATTCCTTGGCACTGCACCTACGAGGGATGGGTTTTGCTTTCTTACAGTAACAAGTAGTTGTGACCATCTTTGGACAAGGAGGGCAGGGTCCTAGAATCCAATAAAAGGGGGGGGGAATTAGAGGTCAAAGATAACTTTCGATTCCCACACCTGTTACTGATTTCTAAAGCTTTCCTTGCTTGTACTTCAAAAGGCATCCCCTTTCCATATTTTCTGCTGTAAACTTAAGTTCTTAATTCAATTTTCACAATTGTTTTTGCCTCAACGTATGAAGAAATAACACCCACAAACAATTACAAATGTAATATATAACTTACCTGGATGACAGAGGAGCAAACATTTATGGCCACAAGGAGGTTTAAATTCTCTCTCACATACTTGGCCACATGAATGAGGAACAAGCCACGGATCTAAAGGTGGATCTTCTACTTTTCCACAATAGCAATAGTATCTACTAGGTGTGTCAGATCGTTTGTACTCAAACCTACATTTTGGACTACAAAAAAAGAATTAGTGAAGTTAATTTCATTTTTAGAAGTGATATAAGAGACAGGAATATACACATACTTAGCAATATGGTACACTCAATTCACTTTATGTAAGGCACTCTACTCCATTTTTATATTAGTGAAAAACAAGATTTTACTAAAATAAATTTCAACCATCTAGAACAGCTTTATCCAATATAATTTCCTGAGATAATGGCACAGTTCTATACCTGCCAAGTCCAATATAGTAGTTATTAAACATATATGGCACTTGAAATGTGGCTAATGCATACAACTGAGAAAGGAACAGAACTTTGATAATTTTAAAAAATTTAAATAACCACAGGTGGCAAGTTGCTAATGTATTAAACCGCATAAATTGCTAGATTCTGGCTTCACCATATAAGAGTAAGAGAAGTCTGAACATACCATTTTATTTCAACTAACTTTAATATCCTCATTGGTAACATGGGAATACAATCTCTCACAATTGACTGAGAATTACTTTTATAAAGTAACTATTATATCTGTAATGTTTTTAAAAACTACATTCTATCACAATTTTATAAATACAGAGTGGGGCAAAAATAATTCACAATTCTGAGTATGGGAAACACAGTTTATTCTTGAATTAATTATTAGTACATTATTTTCCATACAAACAACTGCAAATCTACTTTTGCTCAATCTTGTATATCAGCTACGGTAACAAGAGGTCTCATATGAATTCAGGTTTTCTAAATCCTGAATCTTATATAATCTAGGGGCCACTGTTAAGAGAAAGAACTCAAAATTACAAATATAAAATTAGTTACAAAAGTGAGTATTATGTGACCACACAGAGCCCCTGAAATTTCTGCGTCATTCTCTTAACAGTAAACTACCCTTTTGGTTGCCAGTGTAAGTAAATTTTTTATTGTCTTTATTTGGCAGATTTATAAAAATTTTCATTACCCAACTCTTTCTGGAAATATTACAGAAGTTCAAGATCAAATCATAAATAAATCATCTAATGATTTATGCAGAAATGCAGAAAAAAATAATAATATTAAACATACACCTACAGTTTTGATTTGGGGGATAAAATTGAAAAGCTTATGATCAAAATGTATTAGATAACAGTCTTACATAATGTGATATTAATATTTACTAATATGAACTCCAAGAGAGAAGTACCAGAATCATGAAGAACTCCAGTCTTATAGAAAAGAATGTTTTGCAGGGGAAAAATCAAGTCTGAATAATGATTTGTTAACTAGTGGGAAATAAAAGCCATTACCAAGCCCCATATCTTCACAAACCAAATGACTAACTGAAGGCCAAACATGGACACTGAAACTGCCAATAAAGCAACTTATGAGCTACAGTTTCATTTATTTTACAACTTGATATTCCAAAATTAAAAATTACCAAGGCCAGGGATAATCTCTCCTTCCAAAGTCGTCATCTGTCAAAGAAGACACCAGAAACTGGCTGTCTTTAGCCCACTTCTGGATACAGGGCATGTGAAATATACAGAAACATCCTGAACAACTCCAAACCTAAGACAAAAGTACCAGATAATATCATATATGCAATGATTTTTTTCTTTGATAATTACATAAAAATACTTTAAAATAAGCAACACAGTAAATTATTTTCAAGAGCAAACCAAGGATTAAGAAAAATAATTTTGCCCTGGCTGGTATGGCTTAGTTTGTTGAGCATTGTCCCATGCACAGAAAGGTCAAAGGTTTAATTTCCAGTCAGGGCACATACCAAGGCTTTGGGTTCAATTCCCTGGTCGGGGTGCATATGAGAGGCAACCAATCTCTCTCTCTCTCTCTCTCTCTCTCTCTCTCTCTCTCTCTCTCTCTCTCACACACACACACACACACACACACACGAGGCAACCAATCGATGTTTCTCTCTAAAAATCAATTTTTAAAAATATACTTAAAAAATATAATTTTCCCTTCCATAATAACAGAAGCAATGTTCTTTAAAGAAAAAATATCATTAACCATCCAGATTCATTCAGCTAGAAATAACTACTGCTAACATTCCAGTCAGACTCTAATACTTTTTTTTAATTTTTATTTTTAAAAATCTTTATTATTGAAAGTATTACACAGATCTCCTCCCCCGTCTTGAATATTTTTAAAAATGTGTTTCATATTTTTTAAAAGGACTCATGCTATACTGACTGATATGTAATTTCATAGCCTTTTCTTTTAATATAGTACAGTAAAGCCTCACACACACACACACACACACACACACACACACAATTTAAAGGCTTAAGGAATAATAGTAATTTTAAAACCTACCAATGCTTTAATGTAACTGACAAAAATCAGTTCTTTCATTATAACACTTCTCAACTGTTTAATAAAATCAGACATGTAGTATATTGCATAAACTGGTAAGAGCATTTTTAAAACAGCCAACCTTTTAGTTGCATTCTTCCTCAATTAGCAACTAAGAACAGAACTGGGATGTGGGAGGTAGGAGAGGACAAGGTGGGAAAGAAGAAATGCCAATGAATGGTAAACAGTTGAGCTGATTACCACTAAGGACCAAAGTTCAGTCCTGCTAGGGACCCTCTGAAGAACCATTTAAAACATACCTAGAACCACCCCCAGCCCCAACCCCTAACAGAGAGGAGGCTGGGGCACTCATCTACCAACTCCCTGTGATGGAATGTTGGCTCTTGTGCTTCTGCACTACACCCGTGCACTGGCCAAGTTGGTTCCCAAGGAGGAAGCACTAACATTAAAAAAAAAAAAA
>PVJC01003653.1:0-68805 GCA_004026665.1 Murina feae | reverse complement strand
GATACCACATGAGTTCACTTACATATGCAATCTTTGGACACATACCAAGTATATGTTTCTCAATGTGGACATGCCTGTAGACTCACAGTTTTCTTAGTGGAGATCTTTGTCATTTCTCCTTTTTCAGGGCTCACTTCTTAGCAGTGTGCAACCCTTATGATTCATTATTCTCCTTGGGATTTTATTCACAGCCTTCAACACACTCTCTCTCTCTCTCTCTCTCTCTCTCTCTCTCTCTCTCTATATATATATATATATATATATATATATATATATATATATATATATATAAAATCTCCCAAAATGTGTACACACTTTGAATAATTACTAAGGCAGAATACATTTCATTTTCAAAATGTAATAGAATCCACAGTTATCAGTGGTTAAAGTGTATATACACTTTCTGGGGGACACCCTGACTATAAAGAGGAGTTGGCTTCTCCCTGGGGAGGTAAGATTTAACCTGAGAGGACATATTTGAACAGGAGACTCAAAAAGGGTGATCTCGTTTTGTTTTGTTTTTTTCCATTTCTTTATTTAATGGATGTGAGTAAGAACCAGCAAGAATGGACGTAATGCCAACCATCATTGTTCTGATCAAGCACTAATTTGAAACTTTGCATTTGCGAAGGTCTCAGTCGATGCACTCTTTACACAGATGCATTTCCAGAGTGTGTAAGAGCCTGGTTTATTCGAGTTCCTCTACACCGTAGTGAGACACGGATGCCTCCAAGCCTGGGAGATGTCACAGTGTGCAAAGGGGTCTCCTACAGGTGGCGGGCATGGGCAGGTGGCCATTCCTTGGTGATTCAGGTTGGCCAGTGGCAGTGACCACTCACGTCCAACTCGTCCATTTGGAAATAGGCCCACGATCGCTGCATCGCCCCCGCTGTTTCTTTGCAAGCCCTTGCCCGGAGTTTGATCACATGCGCAGCCTTTCCCTGCTTATGCTGTGCAGGTTGATAAAACAGTTGCCAAGCTGGAATCCCTAAAGAAATTATTAATTATCTGGTTAATGTGCATCAGGCTGTGGGCGTGGGAGATTAATCGCCAGCCGAGGGCTGAGTTGCTGAAGTGGGTTTTGGTTTCGTGTCTCCTGTCACTCGGTAATGGCTTTTCCTGCCTTCACCATCCGGCGAACAGGTGCAGAGATGCTGTATGTTCACTTTCCCGGAGTCAGGAACAGCCGGTGGCCAGGCAATGCCTCCTTCACGGTCCTGCTGCATGAGCAGTTTGCAACATGGACTCTCCCCTACTCAGAACATTCCAGCTCCTGGAGACTGCCCTGCGTGACAGATCCTACCCTGACTTTCCCAGCATCCCACACGCATGCACGTGTGCATGCACATGTCCCCCTGACATACACACATGGACACACACACATTCAGACGGTCCTAAATACACATGAAACATTCAGAGAGATTTCCTGATGCCTCGAATGAATTCATGCCCAATGCTTCATCTCATTTCTTTCTTTAGAAATATGCTCCTTACCTCTAAGAGAACAACAAAAAGGAAAGAAAACCTGTACAGAGCTACTTTTTTGAGAGGCAAAGAGAAGTTTGACACTAGTCATTAGTATATGTGATGGTATTGACACTAGTGATGGTATGGCAGATATAGCAAGAATTCTCTGGGTTTGTTTTCTTTACGCTCTCCCTTCTAGGGACTGGACTCTAAGTCCTAGAAAGTTACCTTCATTCAGGTCGATCAGGCATGTGGGACAGGGTCTTTTCCTTGTGATAAATAAGCCTGTTTTCAGAATGTGAACCTTTGTCTTCGGATGTTAGTGCATCTTGGGGATGTGAGGTTACTGGGTTGGCTCATGTTGCTGGTTGGGGAAAGCAGAAAACATCCTCAGAACGCATTACAGGAGAGCTTTGATGTTCAATAGGGCTGTCCTTCTCCATCCTCTGTGCAGCAGGAGAGGCCAAGCAGACCCGGGAGGAGGGAGGTTTCTGTGGATTCGATGAGTCCTGTGAACTCTAGCTTCTCTCTTCACCTTGAACCACAGGCCGAGACATCTCAGGAGGAAGTGCTGCTTCTTCATGATGACGTTGGGATATGAAACTGTCTGCAGCTCTGGTGATGTCAGTGGAGTCCATTTATCTAGAATTGGACCATTTTTCTCTTTCAGTTTGAATGACTGAAATTGAATGAGGGCCATATACATTGGGAAGGTAGGGAGAAGAAGCCAGTAAAAAGTCAGAAGCCTCAGTTTCGTCGGGCATGACAGCTAGGAACCAGTGCGTAAATGAGGAATTGGGGCTCCCTGCATGAATATTCTAGAAGCTTATTTCACTTGGCAGTGACACCCTCAGTGCACTTCTCACTTCTGCTATTTCTCTCCGTCGTCATTACCCGAGATTTGGGAGGACGGGATGCACTTACATGTCCCGGAATTCTCTCTAGTGTCCACTTTGCAATTTAAAAATACAGATAGAGCAAATGTATTATGATTACCTGTGAGCCCTTAGTGTAACCAAAGGAGCTCCAGTGGCTGTGGTTTAAAATGTTATTACATACTCTACCCTTGGTCCACTCCTTAAGGTGCCAAGGTCCTTATGATTTGGGACCAAAAGATAAAACATGAGGCTAATTCTTCCTGTAAAGGTTTGAGATAATATGGTGCCTATATTAGGATAAAATTTATCCACTAGGTCTAAATTCTTTCCACTTAAACCAGATTGAATTGGTTTTGACTATGCACTGCAAACCACACACGCACACAAACACGCATATGCAAGCTCGCACCTATGCTCACCCACACCCTTGCAACCACACTCCAGATATAACTTTTCTCAATTTTCTAACTGTTCTGGGAGTCTCATTCTCATTACTGCTTTAACCTTGGAGCTTCCCAATGTTCACACTTGGAGCACAAGTTTGCGAAGGAAATGTCTTCCCTTAGTATTCTGGAGAAACAGTAAGCATGTTACATTAAATTTGAATAGTTAGAATTTTTTCATTTGTCTCTAAGAATTCCAGATTTGAGGATTGTCAGCCTGAAAGCATTGGCACATTGTTAGAATAACTTTGTTCATCTTCTCTGACTTCCCTCTGTAGCTCCTGACCATTGAGGTCATTATTAAGGGCAAACAAATACTTATTTACTGGATGTTCTATGCCTTATTATTTACATCTTTTATAAGGAGTTTATAAGAGCTCCCGAATCTCCAAGGTAAAAAAAAATGAATTTGGATTTCTTAAGCAGCTTAATGATATCATATAGACAGGACAAAAATTGTTGAATTTGCAAAAGCAAAGAGAAAACACCCATCTGGCAAAGGGCAATGAGTGATTCTGATAGCTTAGCTTCAGGCATAAGACATAGCTCAGTTGATGAAGCAGTGGGCTGTGGCTCTCCATTCAGAGACTTGGCAGGTAACCCATCTTCCTTCTGGGCCACTGTGGTTCCCAGCACCTGCCAGACCCACCTTCTGGATGGGCTGATTGGCTTCTGCTACCTGTGCCACCTACATTTGTTTGGGCTTCAGCCAGACTTTCCCTGACTTCCTCCGTGAGCACATCAGTGTCAGCATCATCCAAGTGTCTCTAACAGCTCCTGTATTGCCAATGCAGTTGGAAGCCGAGAACGCTGACAGGGACCTCTTGCCCAGCCCCTGAAACTCCTGTCATGGTATGACTCCCTTCAGGTGTTCACACGTTCTTCTGTTCCAGTGGAAGCTCAGAAATAATACACGTCTCCAAGTGCCTATTTCTAAGTGCAGAGCATATACGCATCTCATTTCCCTTTTTTCATGTCCTTTGAGCCTTCTTCTCGGCGTTTGTTTCCAAGATTTAACCTTGTGGCTAAGGGAGTAGAAATAATAACATGAATCCATTCCTTGAACATCACTGTTAAAAGATCTTGGTGAACTTAAAGACTGGGAACGCTCTCTATAAAATGTAGCACTAATGGTAATATGTATCTAAATTCCAAGTATCCCAGCAAATCCTATTCATGAAAGTGGTTAAGTAGAATAGGGAAACAAAACTCAGGTTATAATCCATATATCTTTGGTTCTTAGCCCTTGACACTTTCTTGTCATTATCCATAAAGATTTTTTTAAAAAAATATATTTTATTGATTTTTTACAGAGAGGAAGGGAGAGGGATAAAGAGTTAGAAACATCGATGAGAGAAACATCCATCAGCTGCCTCCTACACACACTGGGGATGTGCCCACAACCAAGGTCCATGCCCTTGACCGGAATCGAACCTGGGACCCTTGCATCCGCAGGCCAACGCTCTATCCACCGAGCCAAACCGGTTAGGGCTCCATAAATATTCTTAACCATTCATCTTTTAGAGAGTCCCAGGTGGTTTCTGCAAAGGGAATGAACAACATGTACAGGTGACCAATCTGCTGTGTCCTCCTACTTTCTCCAAGACCTTAAAGGTCCTCTCTAGTTCTTCCTGTGGCCCTGGATCCTAGTGGAAAGAGGCACGTGCTCTTCCAGTTGAGTTAATGGAATTATATTGAGTTGAAGAAGCTGGTAGGGCAGGGGTGATCTAGCTAAGATTTCATATCCACCTTGAATAGCAGTAGGAGAAGATGCATCCAGTACTTCATAGACATGTTTTCCATAAAAAACAACAGTTCGTTTACTTCTAATAGGCTTTGGTAGAATGACCTATCAACCTAAGCTCCAGTTATGACTTGATTTCTATAGAAAAAAAATTCTTAAATCTAAAGAACCATTAAATTCAAACACATTTTTAGAGTATACATGCTGTGACAACGTCTTGGTCAAGTGGGATGACCAGGTACCGACTTCCTATTGCGCACTCAGCTTAACTGGTAAGAGTATATGGGCTTAGTTCCTTTTCCACTGACAAATCTTAATGATTCTTCAATTTGCCGAAAATGAACAGTCTCACTCTCATAATTTGAGTCAGGAAATTAATGCCTCACACTGAGTCACTGAAATTTAAGTCCTGAATGCTCGGTTCGACTAACAGATTGCTCCGATATTTTTGTGTGTGTGTGCGTCCGCACTTCTCAAGTTCCAGGCTCTTTGCTAAGGGCATGGCTTTATCATCTCATTTCACCCTCACATTTTGTGAAGAGGGGTTTTATATTTATTGTGCCAAAGTCTGCTTTTGCCTAGAATGCATATTCATTGGGCAGATGGGGAAGGCCAAATGTGTGTGCCAAGAAATGAACGAGGCCCTGCCCAAGATTGGACCACTAGTAAGTGACAAGATGGGACTGGACTTAGACCCAGCTCTCTGTCCCCATCTGCCACGTTGCCCATGTGGGTAGAGCAATCCTGAGGTAGTGACTGCTCTGTACACAGAGAGGTGACATCTCACTTTTTTCTATGACCTGGTTCTTCAGAAATTGTACCCCTCACAAAAAGGAAATGATTACCAGTTTTCTTAAAATTGAACTGAGGTGATTGAACCAGGGGATGACAGTTAGAAAAACATCATCCTATATTTTGGGAGGAACAAGGTAATTTCACATATTTGAGCCCCTTAATGATTCTTCTTCTAAATCCTTCTCCCCTTTGCTTTCCATGCTAAACATACTCCCAGAAGCTTGATTATAAATCACTAGAAGCCTAGTGCACAAAATTTGTGCATGGGGGTGGGTAGTAGTCCCTGAGCCTGGCCTGCACCCTCTCACAATCCAGGACCCCTTGGGGGATGTCTGACTGCTGATTTAGGCCTAGCAGTCGGACATCCCTCTTGCAATCTGGGACCGCTGGCCCCTAACCACTTGCCTGCCTGCCTCATTGCCCTTAACCACCTCTGCCTGCCTGCCTGATCACCTGTCCCAAATTTCTAGGGACATATCGCAGGTGACTGCACTCTTTCACTTAAGGTATATTACCAGTTCTGAACGAGTGACAGTACTTATAATAATTCTTACTGAGCACAGATTTTTACTATTCTTAGCCGAGCCTCAAAGTAAATAACATAGACAGACAAACAGTTAGTTGCAAGCGAATCACTCACGGTTTATTTACCAAGTTCTGATGGGTTTCAGTCCCTGGGAAGTCCACCCGGAAATGCTTACTGAGACACACCACACACAAGATGTTCGGAGAGTAAGCGGCCGCGGAGGCTGGCTTTGTGGAGCTCCTTGAAGGCACGGAGACAGAGCAGAGTAAGTTGGCAGTTGGACACTTATCTATGGAGGGCAGACAGGCGTCTAACTTCTGCACTTAAACTCTTTCTTTTATACCCAAAGATGGGTGTGGTGGTGATATATCAGCGGCTCTCAGGTACTTAAAGATAAGGTTAGGACAGTTCTCAGATAGGTAAACAAGTTACATCTTTAGGTAAGGATCTTATCAGGTACACACAGATTCTAATATGGACTCTAAGGGTTACACACAATTCAAAATGGAGTTTTTCTTATGCTAACTTAACAATTACTATAACATCACCCCTAACCGCTTGCCTGACTGCCTGATTGCCCCTAACCACCTCTGCTTCATCCCCCTCCCTTCCTTGCCAATGCTGTTGCCACAGCTTCATCCAGAAAGACGTCTAGAATGACTTTCGGAAGGTCGTTTGGCTGTCTGGTCTAATTAGCATATTAAACTTTTATTATTATAAATAATTATGTGTTCTGCAGGGAAAGCTGAGGTGAATGGGTTAAAGTCGTTTTGAAATAGCTTTTGTTGCACTGGCCGGGTAGCTAGATTGGTGAGAGTATTGTCCTGATGCACCGAGGTCGCAAGGTTGATCCCCAGGCAGGACACATAAAGAGTCAACCAATGAATGCATCAATATGTGGAAGAACAAATCTCTCTCTCTCTCTCCTTCTCTCACCTTCTCTCTCCCTCCCTCTTTCTACTATGTCTCTCTCCTTCTCTCCCTTCGTCTCTCTCTAAAATCAATTAAAAAAAAAGAAAAAGAAACGGCCTTTGTCATTTTTTAAATATGTGTACTCCTAACATTTTAACATCTTAATGGAGCCATTTTCTCCAAGTGTCCTCCACAAACTCAATGCCAGTGCTAGTTTAAAAAATCCCTTCATCTATTTCATCCTGATTTCTCAGGGTGGCCCAGAGCTCTCCAATGTACATACCTCACAAGGCGATCCCCAGACACACTGATTTTTTGAGAACTGTTGACTCAACCGAAAGGTGATCTAAGGCAAGAATGGTCTCCCTCCAAGAGTAACATAGTGGATTTCCTCCTGAGTCCTTTCTTTGTAGGGAAATTCCAGCGGGACCTTCTCACTTGAGCATCTCTTCCCTCTGCCATTCATTTCTTCCTGGCATTCCTTCTTCAAACTTCTGTGTAAGGACTGATCAATGAACTTACACTTGAAAGACAAACTTAAACTCTTCTCATCTCTTTTCATCTCCTCCACAGCAAATGCCCTTTCATCTTCTCAGACGTTCTACAATGTGGGGGGAAAAAAAAGAAAAGACAAAGATGGCTCTGCAACAGATGCAATCCTTTCTAGGTCTCTAGGTAACATTTTAACCTGTGCACTGTTCACTGCACAGCATCTTAAGTAATATTCCAGGAAATACGCTGCTGCTTGTTAAGAAGGATAGGACCCCAGAGATGTCCCTAAATATGCCTGTAAAGTGAGAGGTACCAAGAGAAAGATAATATGGCTGATTATAGTTATTTACCTTACATTTTCATTCGCTTTTAACTGGGTGTAATTTAGGGGCAGGAAATCTCTTATTGGAAGTGTGTTTGCATTAAGCAGCTCTAAGCAACCATGAAAGTGCAGAAACTGAAAAATTGACAGGCTGGGCACCTAGAATCCCAAAGTAGCATTTTTGTAATAGGCATCCAAACAAATCGAATAAACATGTTTTGCTCCAGCGATTTAAAGAATATGGTCTTTGGAGTCATTTGTCTCTTTTTAACTATCATTTCTAACCTTTTCATTGCCTATCTCTCGTTTGCAGCTCCCCCTAACAATCTGTGGCAATTTCCCAGCCAGCTGCTGGTGGGCTGGTGTTGGCGGCTTTGTTTCCATTACCCTGAGCTATCAAATCGCCCACAAAAGGCATCACCTCGGGGCTGTTGTTTCCCAGGGTTGCATTAACAATGCGTTTGTTTTTCATTTTTGGTGTCTCAAGATGCCTCATTGTATGGAAAGTAGGCTTAGGAAATTGCAGTGGCCCTGAACTAGGACACTCAGGCCAAGTACCAGGCGATGCTTCCAGTAGGCGCCTCTTTCTTCCCAAGGAATAGCAACCAACCCAAGCATCCGTCTGTTGAAGTGTTAGCTTGATTTTTCAGGTATGCAAGAGGTTTGCATGGACTTTGTTTGGAAGAGAATGTGCGCTCATTTCATTAGTTTTGGCATGATGTTTAAAAAAAATCATTTGTGTACTGTGACCCCTGGGAGAAAATGAGGGATAAAAAGTCAGTGCTTGGACTTGGTAGAAGAATGAGTACAAGGAGAAGGGTCATCTTACACAGAGGCTTTGAATTTCTAGAAAAAAGCAAGGAAGCTTGTTCATGGTCTTTGTAGTTATGGTCTGGTTTCCTCTTGGACACCCTGGCAAACACTAAATTTTCTGAGGCAGGAAGGGGGGAATACTGCTACTTACCAAATTATTACATAGAAAGAAGAAAAGGGGGAAGAAAAAAAAGACATGAGAAAGGAGCTCTTTTAAAAGTATTTTTTATTGATTTCAGAAAGGAAGGGTGAGGGAGAGACAAAAATATCAATGATGAGAGAGAATCATTAATCAGCTACCTCCTGAACACCCCTACTGGGGATGGAGCCTGCAACCAGGGTATGTACCCTGACCAGAATCAAACCATGACCTCCTGGTTGATAGGTTGCTGCTGAACCACTGAGCCACTCCGGTGGGGCAGGAGAAGGAAACTCTTTTAATTCCTCCTTTCCTTTTCATGAACTCCCCCCTTCCCCATTCCCCCACCAAATTACATTGATTCAAGTCTGCCTGGCTCGAGTGAGAGTGTGTGCTTTGGCGAGCATGCTCACGCTTGGTGGGAGAAGTGGACAAGCATGTTGCCAGGGTTGCGAAAAAGACTGTCTCATTTGAGGAATCCCTCTTGTTCACTTGGAACTCGCTCAGGTAGAACATTTGTATCCTTCAGGGGACAATTTTATCTCCCAATTAGGGCTGAGGGAGAGGTTCTCAGAGAGACTGAGTCTGTTCACACTGACTTCCCTGCTTTCTCATCATCCTGAGGAGGCGACAAAGACTTTCACTCCTAATTGGACACCTGGTTTTTGATTCCTATGCGCGTCGTTCTGTGCCTTCTATCTATTCGAAAACTCCCAGGCAGCAGTAGGTCATAATTAATAGGCTGCTGTATGGTCTTGCTCTTAGATAGAGGTCAGTCACATTTTTTTTAAAAAGGGAAACAAGCAAAAATATTTTCCAAGTAATTTCCTTCACGCTTGAAAAATATGAGTCTTCTCTCCTGTTAACAGAAAACTTTAAATATTCCACTTGCAATAAAAAACAGGGCTGTCTTCTCAAGAAACAGTGATGTGTGTTTGTTTTTTAAAGCATTTTTTAATTGAATTCAGAGAGGAAGGAAGAAAGAGATAGAGATAGAAATATCAGTGATGAGAGAGAATCATTGATTGGCTGCCTCCTGCATTCCCCCTACTGGGATCAAGCCCCCAACCCAGGCATGTGCCCTGACCAGGAATCAAACCTTGAGCTTCTGATTCATAGGTCGATGCTCAACCACTGAGCCACGCCAGCTGGGCAAAAGTGATTTTGTGTGTGTATGTGTGTGTGTGTGTGTGTGTGTTTTTAAATAAACCAAGGTAAGTATGAACAAATATTAAAAGAAGATAAAAAGACAAAAGCATATTTCTGGTGTGGTACAGGCATGGAGACCCACCCAATTTTTATGATTTGTCTGATTAATGGAAAGAAATAAGTGTAGGGATTTCGGCTGTGAATACATAAATCAGAGTTGTACCCCGGCTTTGCAAAGAAATATACTTGAGCAAGTTTTCTTTTATTAATTAAGGGAGAATTTTTCTTTGGGTCAGGATAAAACGGACTAAAAATAAACAGCTGTATACTACTTCATTAAGCGGCTGCTTGGAGTGCTTTTCCCATTGATTGGTCTCCGGGCTAATGCTGCTTCATTCCTCATTTCACTGCTAATTACCATCAGCGTAGCTCTGACCACTTGACCGTGTTCTGTGGGAACATGTGCTGGTTGGCAAGTAACTGCTCTCTCCCTCTTCTCTCCCTCCCCCCACTGCCTCATTCCCCAGCCCCTCATCTTTTCTTCCTCCTAAAAATAAGACCTTAAGCCAGGAGGGAAGGACAGTAGCCTTGCCCTTAAAACCTGTGAGTGCTTCTGTAGAGACAGCAAACTTAATAGTGAGATTATGTGCAAGCAAGAGAAACAAGCATAGAGACTCGGCCCAAACACCTGGTGGAGGGGCTGTGGACATGGAAATGGGTCGCTGAGGCCACCCCCCCCCCCCCGAACTGGCTGGCTGGCTGGGCTCATTGTACATTTGTTGCGTCGATTCGGGCTTTTTTCCAAATATTTGCAGGACAAATGACCTGACTCAGGGAGTTAGGAGCGCAGGCCTTTAAGAGAGAAATTGACCACTGGCCTCAAGGCATCTATTTTAAGACTCTGTACCCTGTGGTTCCTGAGTCTGTGAAATGAAACTCACTGCTGGGTCGGAGTTTCCTGATCGGCCCCATCGTCACAGTGGTTGGAGGGTGATCAGAGTCGAGCAGAGCATCTCTTATCATGGGAGCTTATCATCCTCGGGCAACTCGGGATGAGGGATGGGCAACATCCACAGGATAAACATCAGGAAAATCGCCTGCTTCTGTGCCCGGTCAGGAGGTCAGCATTTCCACAAACTCCAGCCAACACACATTTGGAAAAGCTTGTCCAGAAGCACTGAATAATGTGTTGTTTTGACTCAATTCCAAATCATGGCATCCCTTCTAATTGAATCCAACATTACATTGCATGTAGACAATAATTCCAAATTAGTGTTGATTCTGCAGTTTGATGCATTGTATTCCCTAAGCAGTCCCATAGCAGGCTTTTTTTTTTTTTTGGGGGGGGGGCATCCTACCTCTTAGGAACAATCATAGTTAGACAATCTATACATTTCTCATGCTTTGTGGCATAGTCACTTTCTTGACAATATCATTTTTTTCCAGTAGATGTTTTATTTGTGTATTTCTTGCCTGGTTGTTTACGTCTTATCATCTTTATGTCATTGTGGAAGGAACTATGTCCTAATCCCATTTGCAATGAAATAAAAGTATATTGGTGACCCTTTATTTGCCAAATCCTGTGCTTAGGACAAACAATGCACTTAGCTGAGTGAATCAAGGATCTTCATGTTCATTTTTTTTCTTTTTTGTTTAATATATTTTTATTGATTTCAGAGAGGAAGGGAGAGGGAGAGGGAGAAAGACACAGAAATATCAATGATGAGAAAGATTATTGATCGGCTGCCTCCTGCACACCTCACATTGGGGATTGAGCCTGCAACCTGGGCATGTGCCCTGACTAGAAATCAAACCGTGACCTCCTGGTTTATAGGTCGCCACTGAGCCACACTACAGGGCTTCCTGTTTCTTTAATTCCTTCATGACTTCTTGAGAGCTCCTTTCACTCATACCTTTAAAGTGCATATGTGTTCTTGCATGTCAGATGGGGCCCTGGGTATCTCTGAGGCACTGTGGAGTTTTAGTCTGACCTGATGGGCAGTTGGGGGAATTACTAATTGCTGAAGCATCAGAAAGACATTGGGGATTCTTGCTGAGCCTCTAGGTATGGTTTAGGTTTTGAGTAGATTATAAACTTCCTGAGTTCAGGAACCATGCTTACTGGGTCGCTGACATATTTCCATTATAGGTGACATTACCAGGCAAATTGTTTGCTCAGTAAATGCCACTGAAGGAAGGACAGTGGCTGGAAGGGAACAGTCTAGGCAGCGAGGTCTTGGAAGCTGGAGGCAGATATATTTTTCCAAGAAACATCAAATAATTTGAGTGTGGTGTATATTTTAAAAAATCACACACATAGAAAATAAGTTTGGAAGGGTAGCTTAGGACCAGATTGTGCATAGTCTGAGAAATGGCCATTTAAGGAACTTGGACTGTCTTCTTGTATGCAGACTCTGTGTATGGTTGGTGACTGACAACTGTGGAGAAAATAACCCCAAAACAAGGTAAACTTGGCCATCATATGATAAGAACACAAAGAGGTGGCTTTGATTCCAGGTCTAGAGACACCGAGCAGGCGGGTGGTGGAGAGGCGGGTTGAATAATTCAGCTGCACCGGCTGTCATTGCTATAGTCTCTGATGCTGTTACAATTTGTGAGGACAGCGCTGTGTCTATTCCTATATGCCAGCTTCCTCTGTGTGGCCCTTTGTGGGATTTCGTTTCCTCTTCGTTTCTTTGCCTTTCATGCCACTGATAAGAATGGATTCCAGAGAATTTAACAAACTGGGTGTGCAGAATCAGTGGCCCTCTATGGTATCCACTTTTGCTTCTTTAACCCTTTGTGCGCCATAAGCTTTAAAAATAGATGCTTTAAAAAAATCACTTTTTTCCGTGAGAATTGTCAACTGAAAATATTCAAGAACACCGAAATTGTGAGTAATACACTTATTTCTATAATATTCATTGCAAATTGATTTTTTAAATTAAATTCAAAATATTGTGGCATGTGGGGATGGTTTCCATTTTGGACGTGTGGCAGTTAACTGGTTAAAGGGGTTGGAAGGAACTGAAATAGTCCCTGTGAGCTTTATATGCCACAGCTACACTACCCATAATATGGTCTCAGTTAAGTAAAGCCCTACAGGGAGCCTTCAGGATGGAAGGCGATGGATGCTCTTAGGAAATCTAGAGCCTCAGGACTGCAAATCAGTGAGAGGCTCTCCTTGGTGAGCACACCTGCTGTATTTGCCCCTGACATATGGTAAGGCCAGAGCTTGAATTTATGTTCTAGTTATCTGAATGCCAAAAGAGGCACGGTATTCCGACCAGTGTGGCTCAGTGGTTGAATGTTGGCCTATGAACCAAGAGATCAAGGGGGGATTACCAGTCAGGGCACATGCTTGGGTTTTGGGCTGATCTCCAGTAGAGGATGTTCCAGAGGCAGCCAATCATTGATTCTCTCTCATCACTGATGTTGCTATCTCTCTCTCCCTCTCCCTTCCTCTCTCTGAAATCAATAAAAAAAAATCCTATATAATAAAAGCCTAATATGCAAATCAACTGAACTGTAGAAGGACCTGTAGAATGGTCGCTATGATGCACATTGACCACCATGGGGAAGACACTCAACACAGGAGCTGTCCCCTGGTGTTCAGTGTGCTCCCACAAGGGGAGCACCGCTCAGCCAGGAGCCGGGCTCACAGCTGGCTAGTGCAGCGGTGGTGGCAAGAGCCTCCACTGCCTTTGTGGCAGTGCTAGGGAGCAGTGAGCCAAGACATAAGGAACAGTGAACAGGCAGGCAGTAAGGAGGGAGGGTTCCTGGACTGTGAGGGGGATCCTGGACTGCGAGAGGGCACGGGCCAGCCTGAGGGACCCTCCCCCACGCCCACCCCCCAGTGCATAAATTTTGTGCACAGGGCCTCTAGTATGTATATGTATATAAAAGAGACACAGTGAGAGTTCTTCATGGGAGGATATGTTGTCTTGTAAATTGTGTAGATTTCACTCTCAGCTCCTACAGAATCCACTATCGTGAAAGGAATATAGCACTGTGGACAGATTTCCCTAAAGTCTCCTGTTCTCTCTTTTTCTTTCTTCCTTTCTTTATCTTTAATTTCTTTATTGGTTAAGGTATTAAAAATGTGTCCTCATCCCCCCTTTAATCCCAAAACCCCTCCCCACTCATCCCCCTGGTGTCTGTGTCCATTGGTTTGGCTTATAAGTATGCATACAAGTCCTGTTCTCTCTTGATGCTGCCATTCCCTTTATCCCCTAAAGGAGAAAGGTCTCAATGAATAAAATGTAAGAGACTAAGAAGGGAACTCCATGGAGAATTCATCTCTTAATTGCCCCACTTTTTGCTGTCTCTGTGATGAGTGACTGGCCAGAATCTCCACTAATGAGGCATCTGTAAGTACCCATTGCCACCCGTGGGCAGCCTCACAGGACAGAGGCAGCATCCTCAGTGAACCACCTGTTATATATATGTGTGTGCATGTGCTCATGTATGCATATGTGTGTGTGAAGGAAAGGATTTTCTTACTGAGATTCTGAAAAAAAGTAAGTTTCCTTCCTTGTGCATCAAGAAGAGGTTCAGTTAACAGGACCGACTGCCATAAGCCTCCCTGTTTTACTGAAATCCATTACTTTTGGGCTATTAAGTGATGAAAAGGATTCAGGGAATAAAAAAATGAATAAAGATGATAACAGTGCAGCACTGTGGGAAGTTTGCATGTGAATCTCTGACCTTAGACTCTGTCGGCGGGCAGCCTTCTTCAGTAGAAGGGAAACAGTACCACACGTAGAGGCATAAAAAATGCAGCAGCAGAGTTTCCGGCCAGGAAACCTTTTTTTTCCATATGGGCACCCATATGCTTTTTCTTGAAATCCATATTTTTGGCCTGGATACCCATATGTTAGCTTTTCGCCCAAACAAGATTGTGTAATCATTCTTTATTATTTCTTCGTTCCTAGAAATTATAGCCTTGAAGTGTGGAGAGGAGGAAAGGGATGCAAATGGACTGTTTTACATACTAGGGATACAGGCATGAGAGAGAAGCAGTACTCTCTCTAGGAGGGACACACAATGTGTGTGTGTGTGTATGTATGTGTGTGTGTGACTACATATTCATTCTTAAATACCAGATTCATGTCTGTTTGGTTAAGTGGACGCCATAGGTTGGGTTTTATATCACAGGTCGCCTGTCCCAGGCTGATGTGTCCATATGTCCAACTGGGTGATGAAGAACACTTTCAGAGTCGGGCAGAGAGGGATGGGTGTGGCTGGGCACATCTTCCAGACATTGGAGCTGATCAGTAAATATTCACTGTAGGGCACCAAGTTTATTTCTAGTCCCACAAAAGCAGTGATGGTGGCACTTCACTTATGATGTCATAAATGTCCAATCACATTTAAGACTTCCCCTTTAGACCTGAGAATAAAGTTGGCATTGTATTTTATTCAATTTTTCACATCCTCAACTTATTGTTTATGGTTTTATTTTAATAAAAATTTTAGAACTATCTAATCTAATAAAAGAGCAATATGCTAATTGTGTCGCTCTCTACATCCCCAGCCACGCCCACCAGCCAATCAGAGCAACTATATGCAAATTAACCCAATCAAGATGGTGATGGGCAGCCACAGAGCCAGAGCAAACAGGAGGCTTCGTTGCCTCAGCGATGGAGGAAGCTGCCTGCCTAGGCAGCCTGTGGCCTCCACTCAAGGCAACAAAGTTTCAATTATAGAAGATAAATAAACCCCAGATACTTGCTTCCAGCCAGCCTCGCTGGGAGCTTGGGTGCTGGAGGCTGTAGCCAGCCTGCAGATAGCCATCAGCCCCTCACCCAGGCTGGCTAGGCACCCCAGCAGGAACCGCCACCCTGAAGGGACTGTGGCCAGCCTGCAAACAGTCATCAGCCCCTTACTCAAGCTGGCCAGGCACCCTCTCCCTGAAGGGCGTGTGGCCAGTCTGAAAATGGCCCTCAGCCCTTCATCCAGGCTGGCCAGGCACTCAGTGAGACCCCCACCCTGATCCGGGATACCTTTCAGGGCAAACCAACCAGCCCCCACCCATGCACCAGGCCTCTATCCTCCTATATAATAAAAGGGTAATATGCAAATTGACCCTAACAGCAGTACAACTGGGAATGACTGGTCACTATAACACACACTGACCACCAGGGGCAGTTGCTCAATGCAGGAGCTTCCCCTGCTGGTCAGTACACTCCCACAGGGGGAACTCTGCTCAGCCACAAGCCAGGCTGATGGCTGCCAGTACAGTGGTGGTGGTGGGAGCCTCTCCTGCCTCCTCAGCAGAGCTAAGGATGTCCGACTGCAGCTTAGGCCTGCTCCCCGCTGGCAAGTAGAAATCCCCCAAGGGCTCCTGGGCTGCCAGAGGGATGTCTGACTCTTAGCTTAGGCCCAGTCCCCCAAGGAGTGGGCCTAAGCCAGCAGGTGGACATCCCCGAAGGTTCCTAGACTGCGAGAGGGCACAGGCTGGGATAAGGGACTCCCTCCAAGTGCACAAATTTTTGTGCACCGGGTCTCTAGTTAATCTATAAAAGTTTCTTCTTAGGCTTTTATAAGCCCCAAGTCAACAAGTTCTCTTGCAAGTAAACTCACTTTATCATAATAATTTAACATGCAGATATTATTAATTTTATTTCATCTGCACTCTAGGCTCTCTTCTTGTTAGATTCTACCTACTATTTCGACTCTAGCCTGAGATAAATGAAAAGAGACCACCTTTTCATCTCTTTTTCCACTTCTGTACACAATATAATAACTATTAGACTTGAATGACCTCACATAATAAATGAAGAGTTAATTGTAGGTGAATTTAAGAATTGATTTACAAAGAAAGCAAAGCCAATGAATATATGAGATGTTCTGTCCAAGGTACAATTCTGTTGGGAAACAACAAAAAACAAAGCTATAATTACCTGTTCTAAAGGTGGCCAGGAGCCTGTTCTGTTCTTCAGGGTGGTATCCCGTTTGCCTTCTAGAAAGGAGTTAAAGCCGAGACTAGTGCACCGTGAGTTTGCAAAGGAAGCCAAAGAGGAGAAATTCTTTCTAGCAATAATGTTACTTTTGTCTGATTTCATTGGGGATTTCTTCTGTCCGCCACTTTCCATCCTCCTTGTCCTGGTGGCCCAGCAAGGTCAGAAGTGGCCTCCATGGTCTGTCTGCCTGGGGACCTTTGATTGACACACTGCTGAGTTGCTCCTTGCTCGGAAGGCTGCTGCAGTGTGCCTAGCATGTGCAAAAACCCTCTACGTTGACCGTTTCTCGGGCCTTTTGGCCTGAAATGTGTGCTTCAGCAACCTTCCTAGAAACGTCCAGGCAGAGCCTGTGGAGAGTCAGCATTCTGCCCCCCTCCCGCCCACGAGGAGGTGTCAGCAGTCTTCCCGTCTATTCCTGGGGAAGCATGCTGACATCACTCTAACTACCGGGGCTGGGGCTTGGTGGATGAGCGAGGAACTCCCAGTTCACTCCTCCAGTTCTGAGGGCTTTCAACTCTGAAATCCCATCTTTCTTCTGAGAATTGGGAGGCAAGTATGAGCTTATTTATTTTTTTAAAATATATTTTTATTCATTTAAGAGAGGAAGAAAAAGGGAGAGAGAAAGACATTCATGATGAATCATTGATCGGCTGCCTCCTGTACACCCCCTGTTGGGTATGGAACTTGCAACCCGGGCACGTGCCCTTGACTGGAATCGAACCGCAGACCCTTCAGCCCACAGGCTGACACTCTGTCCACTGAGCCAAACTTGCTAGGGCTGAGCTTATTTTTAAGATTCCTCCGGCAGCACTTTACCTCACTGCATTAGAGTTGGTATCTCCCTCCGGGATCGTGTCTCTGATGCGCTTAGAATCACGACTACTCCTCCCTGAACTTGGAAATGCCTTCTCATCACACCTATTGATCTTTGGGGCTCTATTTCCAGATTTCTACTCACACACTTCTTTGGCATTTGGAAGAGTTGGGGTGCTAGGCACTAAAAAAAGAATGTTTCTTGTCTATTTGGTAGAAGCAATTTGTGAAATAGGTATCGATGAGAGTCTGTATGAATCCCATAGGTCTGCAATTATAATAGAGAAAGGTAAAATATAGTCAGTTTATTTGGCGGGCATGCTGAGGGGAAAGAGCTTGTAGACAAAGGTTTTAATAATACAGTCATTTTATCATGGCTGGTGTGGCTCAGTTGAGTGAGTGTCATCCCACGTTTGATTCCTGGTCAGGGCACATGCTCAGGTTTTGGGCTCCATCTCCAGAAGGGGGCATGAAAGAGGCAGTCAATCCATGTTATGCTCTTACATCAATGTTTCTCTCTCCCCCTCTCCCTTCTTCTCTCCCTAAATATCAATCAAAATAATAATAATAATGTAATCATTTCATTGAAACTTGTTTTTATAGAGCTAAGTGTGAAATAAGTGAAGAAATAAAAATGGGGAGAATAAAGAATAAATAACCAAAGAAATTAAGTGGATTATTCCTAGATTGAAATCCTATTTCTAAAAAATGACAGAGCATATTCATTGGGAGAGCCATTGATTGCTACCATTTAGAGATAATACATTTTTTGATGTTGTAGGAAATAAGGAAGGGAAAGCCCAGAATTGGGTTCAAAAAACCCTTCAGCTGTAATAATGAATTGTTGTTGTGAGAAAAACACCCAAATTAGAGGAGAGTGGCTGTCGGTCTTAACAAGAGCTGTAGTGGGAAGCCCTTCTTGAAAGAGAAATAAAATAAGGGGAAAAATTGCACGGTTACAGGGCTAATTGGATGAAGGGACCTGGGTAAATTGTGATTGCACAGTTAATAAACCCTAGAGGTCTTTTTTTTGGAAGATAAAATTAGTTGTTCAGTGGTTAAAAAAAAATCAATTACAGATTGTGTTGTCTTCTTTAACCAATCAGGCCAAAAAAAAAAAAAAAAAAAAAAGCCCTAATAATGAATACTCAGAGAACGAAACCTCGCCACACCTAAGATTTAACTGTTTTTTGATAGGAAACTGAGAATTAACACTTCTAAACGGGGAGACTGTTCCTTCTGGGGGCATCGAATGGGTGGTTCCTGTTCTTTTCATAGAAAGGATCCATGGGGAGGCATGAACCTCTTGGTCTATTTTTAATACCCGGTCAATGAGAATGAGTACCTGGTGTATTCACAGAGGGAAGATCGGCCATTCCAAGGAAAGGGGTGGGCGTTTCTGCCTGTGACCGAAAATTGAAAAATACTCATGAATCGTTTGGCTATGTTAGTAGATAGACGTGTGCATGAAGGGTTCCATAAGCAGAGCCATAGTATTTATTTTTTAAAAAATCTAAAAAGAAAAAATCACTTTTGTAAAACAATTCTAAGTACATGGCAGGAAGTAGGTGCAAAAGTGTGTTTTTATAAAGGTGACAGCCTATTCAATGACCAAGAGTAAATCTCCCTAGCATTCTTCACCTAACGCAGACCTGTGTAAGGAGAGTACATACCGGAATTAAAAGTGATTGTGTTCTGCCTGGCTAGTGTGGTTCACTGGTTGAGCCTCAACCTATGAACCAGGAGGTCATGGTTCAATTCCTGGTCAGGGCACATGCCTGGGCTGTGGGCTCCATCTTTTCCCTTCCTCTCTGAAATCAATAAAAAATATATATTTTAGAATAAACAAACAAAAAAGTAATTGTGTTTTGAGAGGTAGAGTTTAAAATCAGTTCCGTGAAATGCAGGAGGTATTTTTCCAGAGGGAGAATGAAATATACGTCACTTGGACTATTACAGGAAAGCCTGCTGAGGTCCAGGCAGCTGAAACACTGGCCATTTGAAACAGTGAGTTGAGTTGGTCAGAGTGGCCTTATGGGAAGAGTCAGTAACTGGCTCATGAATTGGCATGTTTCGGGTTTTGTTTATTTTTTTGACTTGTGTATATGTAACAAAGAGTGACTTCGATTTTGTGGATTTCTGAATGTGGCATTTGCCCTGCTGGCTAAGTCCTCCTTGCAAACATACCTGGAACCCAGGCTGCTAAATGCTCACATCTGTTCATAAAGCAGCAGATTTGCATTCCAGTGGAAACCCAAACTGACAGTCCTGGAACCCCACAGCAGAGCTTTCAGTGATTCTAGAATATTCCTCAGGAGCCGAAAAGGAACCCAAGATAAGGTAAAACTTGAGGTGAGCACAGTCAACAAGCCAAGAAGTTTGGGCGAGCTGATTTATAAAGACACTGTAACTTTTCAGCATGTACTTTCCTTCTGAAGGACTGCAGCGGGGATTTAAAATACGACTATTTAATTTTTTAAAATTACATAAATTAAGTGAACGGCCCATTAGCAGGATGCCATCAGGATCACATGGCCAATTTAGATCGAGTTATATTCTCTGGCCTGCCAGATTTGAATAAGAATGAAGAAATTACTATTCCAAAGTGGTGTTGGGCCCTGATCCTCATTCGCAGTGATATCCTTCATGGTAACTATCTGGAACTGACGGCTCCAGCGGGCGTGCCCCTGGTCCCCTGGTCTTGGTAGTGCCATCACTGGGGGAGAGAAGCAGCTAATTAATTGTCCTGCCTGCCTCCACGAAGCTTCTACTGTAGGGACCTCATGTGGGAGTAAAGACAGGCGGTTTCAGAAGAATCCAAGGCGGTCGACCCGCCTTTGAGCTTTTCTCCTTTTTGTCCACTTTGCTCGGCTACACGGCCATGTGGGAACCATAGCATCTCCCTTTCTCCCCACACTGCTGACTTCTTTCTGTATATTTGAAGTTTTTATTCAAATACTAGAGGCCCAGTGCACAGTTTCATGCACACCGAAAGAAAGTTAATTAGAAGTATTTGAGAGGCCGGGGAGGGCATGCAGGAGATTGGCTGGCTAGGGAGGGACTGCAGGAGAGCGCCAGGGTATGTCCGGCCTGTCTCCCTCAGTCCCTATCAGCTGGACCCCAGCAGTAAGCTAACCCACCAGTCGGAGCGTCTGCCCCCTAGTGGTCAGTGTGCGTCATAGCGACCAGTCAAACAGTCAGACACCTGGTATCTTAGGCTTTTTAGATAATCGGCTGCCTCCTGAACTCCCCCTTCTGGGAATTGAGCCTGCAACTTGGACATGTGCCCAGAGTGGGAATCCACCAGTGACCTCCTGGTTCATGGATTGACACTCCACCATACCGGCAGGGCTGAACTTTCTATTTAAACAGTAATTTCATATTAATCCCTATTTTGCCCCTTGGACTCTTCAACAGCTGACAGAGTGTGAAATAATTAAGTTTCTTATGCAATCTTAGAAATTAAAGATAAAACATGCTCTCAATTTTACCGATGCCATTTTTTAATGCTACTTTTAAAAACTCCATGATTTCGCTTCTGCTTTATTTTTGTGTATTTCGTTTTTTGTTTCTTCCCATTTTCCCTACCATTGATAAATTAACTATTTCCAGATACATGTGAAGCTCTAACTTCTCTCAGACCTATACTCACTAGTCTGGAACTTAAAGCTTTATATTGAACAATTTAGTTCTAATAATAACTTGTGCTTTGCTCTTCCCATTTTCTTAGTCTTCTTGGGACAAAAATCTATATTTTGTTTACTTATCTAGTGTCTATCACATTCCTGAGTACATTCTAGGTACTAGGAATTGCTTAGTGTTTCTTTCTTCATTAATTTATTCAACAAGCTCTCCCTTTTTCCCTCCTGGAAAGGTACTGTGCCAGCCACTGGGAAGCCTTACAGGGGTGGGGAATGTGCAGCCCATGAGATGAATAAGGCCTGAGAAATCATTTGGGCTGGCCCTGCCAAAACATTAGGGGCGAGTTAATTAAATGTTTGAGCAGCTATAGCAGGCTAATGTTTAAGTTGATAATTGTGTATTGCCTTCGAATTGTATGTTATAAATATCCAGGTGGCCCTTGGCCAAGAAAAGGTTCCCCACCCATAGTCCCTTCCCTCAAAGAGCTTACGCCTAGTTCAGGAACCATCTGGTAAACTCTAGAGAGTGGGTGGTGCCCTGATGGCTGAAGGCTTGCATTCTGTGTCAAATCCTAGAGGAAGTCTTCAGGAAGTGAACAGATCACAGCCCAGAGTCCTGACTATGCAACCATCATCCAGGCATCTCAGTTACCTGTCTGTAAAATGGCCATTCTAACCGTCACACATTCACCTACCTCTACTGGTAAGTTGATTGTGAGGGCTGATGGAGGCTTATCTTAACCTCTAAAACACCATACAGAATTTTATGTAAAGGTCAAGTCCAAGACTTATTTTAGGATTTAAAAAAAATCAGTGCTGCAAGCTCATTGCATTCCGAAAACTCATCGCACAGTTTTGGAATTCTGTGCTTTGAAAACATGACAACGGATGCTAATGTATGGGGCTATATAAGTCACTTGCCAGATGGTCCGCAACACATCTTTCCTTTTAGATTTATGTGATAAATCTTCATTCCCCTTAAAACATGTGTTTGAATGTGTCCATAATTTTTTCTTCCTCTTTCACATGTTTGCGTAGTAGGCATCTGGCTTCCTTATATCAGATTGTAATTAGGGTCTGGTATTCTTTTCCTTGACCTGCATGGAGAAATGAATCCTGACTTTTCTTGTAGAGGTGACGGTAGAGGCAAAAGGGTATGCAATAATGATGGGAAACTAAATAAACAGGGACAATTTTTTTTGTTTGGCTCTCAACCACTGAGCCGCCCTGGCCGGGCCACTCAAATCATTTTTTTCCAAGAATCTCTTTGGTCACATTTGCTCAGACTTATCATAAGAAGCATTTAATATACATAAAAGTAGAAGCATTTGAACTTTGCTCATTTAATTTATGCATTTTTTTCTTTTATGTTGTATCCTAGGGATTTTTCCTGTGGCTCACTAATGAACGACCTCAGCTTCAATTGATATTTATTTTTTATCTGTAGGTTCAATTGTTTTAAGGTAGAAAGCAAGCATTATTAAAAGGTAATACTTACCCTTGTGTGTGTTCAATAATTATGGATCTGCAATACTTTATTCTTGCAAAATAGTTACTTTTTTGTCTTGATATTGAATACTTTTAATATCAACGAGAATATATTTGAGAATTGTAATTTCCTAATTTCCTTTGGATTGTGGATTCATATGTCATATTCTTTAATAATACTTGTGTCTGTGTTTTTTTTTTACCATCACAGGATGATAAATTAGTGCGATAAATATTTCCTAAACTACCTGAAAAGGAGAGAGTAAATGATGGTGTTGCACATGCAATACTAAAGTTAGGAGCATTTGCCTTGTTACTAGTATTGAAAAAATCCGCATTATTAACTGGCACACCCAATAAAGTCACATAAAACATTCCTGAGCGTGTTAGAAACTAGTTTTGGACCTGCATTGGGAAGCTAATGGGCACTAGTAGAAATCTTTAGGTGGCTGTCTGAATGGATATTTCAGGTCTCCTCCCCCTTCTGGATTTTAGGTTCCTCATGCATAAGGTAAATGTGTGATACAGTTATCTTTGCGATTTCTTCTGGCACTAATGTAGCAACCTTGAAAATAATAAAGGCTGCACCCAAAGTATTTTCGGTGCACGAACATCGTTTATCCTTTGTTAAGTAGTTTCATGTCATTTACAATAATTTGTAAATAAAAATCTCATTAAACCAGAGGAATTTCAGACGAGTAACTATTTCTGAAGGTCACACATTTGGAATTCACAAAACCCTAACTTCTGGTGTTTTGCTTGATTTTATTGGTGCCACCTAGACATGTGTCTGGTGGAGTGTGGTGTAAGTCTACCTGACTGGGGACAGGGACCTGGAAGATGGGATAGATTTTCCTCCTCCCCAAGGAAAACTATTTGAGATTGAGGTGATCACAGAGGGTAACTATTTAGTTGTTCAGAAGGTTCTAGAACAGTGCCTCTGTTAACTTGCTAGCGATGTCCCTAAAGGGTTGGAAAGAAAAGAAGAGAAAGCAAACAGCAGCACAGACACCCTGCCCTCGTGCACTGTGTCTGCTATCTTTTCTCAGCAGCACTTTTCCATTTTTTCCCGGTGGCCTTTCATTTCCCCCCCCATAGGGGAAGCCAGCCAGAGTGTCACTTTATAAAACTGGGAAAACCTAGCAGGGGGCGACCATTTCCATGATCCGTCTACTGGGGGTGATTTTCTCAGTGATCGGAGGCTGTCGAAGTGATTGCAGAGAGCGAGGCATTGCCGTGGACGGGAGGCAACACGGCTTTGTTCTTTCTGAGAGTGAATTCAGGGCTCCGTAGCCCTTTATCCAAAAAGTTGTGCTCAAGTGCAGCCCCATGTAAACTCTTGAACTCCGAGTTATTTAGAGACAAAGACAGATGGCAAAGCAGATTTGCTATAGAATTATATAAATAGACCACATTCTCATGGCTGTGTGTTCACCTAGTTGCCTTCAGAGGGAAACTGATTGTGCTTCAGCCAAAACTGGGGGTTGAAATTCAGTTGCTCCCATTTCACATTTGGCCATTGTCCTGTGTGCTTACCTAGCACTTAAATACGTATATGTATATGTATATACATATGTATATGTATATGTATATCTACACGTGCGTGTGTATATGTGTGTATACACACACATATGTATATATCTCGATTTCAGAAAGGGAAAGGGAGAGATAAAAACATCAATCATTGATTGGATTGAGCCCACAGCCTGGCATGTGCCCTGACCAAGAATTAAAATGTGACCTCCTGGTTCATAGATCCATGCTCAACCACTGAGCCACACTGGCTGAGCATGAATGCTTTTTAAAAGTGTCACAGTATGAAGAACTGATGAGTATGCTGAACAATTAAAATTTACATACATTGCTAGTTGAAAGGCAAAATGACATAGCCCCTCTAGAAAACAATGTGGAAATTTTTAATAAAGTTAAAATATACACCTACCACATGATAAATAAATCCCACTGCTGGATATTTAACTTAGAGAATTATAAACTTGCTTTTCATGCAAACCGATACATGATTCTTTAAACCAGTTTTACTCACAACTGTCCCAAGCTGGAAATATGTCTTCCAGGGACAACTGGATTAACAGACTGTGGTACATCCACGCAATGGAACATGACTCAGCACTGAAAAAGAAGAAATCATTGATTCACACAACATTTTACATGAATTTACGCTGAATGAAAGAAGCTAGTCTCTAAAGGTTACATACTATATGATGTCATCCATGTGGCATAAACAAGAAGACAAAATTATAGTGTTGGGAACAGATCCAAATTTTCCACAAGTTAGGGGTGGGGACAGTTTCATTAAAGGGAGAAAAAAACTCCAGAGGGAATTTAGGGTGGGGTGGGGGTGGGTTTCATGGAATTGCTCTATAGCTTGATTCTTGTGATAATTACATGACTTTATTCACATATTAAAATTCATAGGACTGTATATCAAAACAAATGTTGATTTTGCTGTATTATAATTTAGAAAGTAAATTTAAAAAACTGTTATAATTCCTGCCATCATCAAAATACAGAGTGAGGAACACACAAATGAAATAACTCAAACTGAATTGGGATTGGATTTATAAAGCATGCTAATAGAGGAAGTTAGAGACATTTAAAAAAATAAACATAAGAATGACTTTCTTATCAAATATTTTGTAGTGACATACTTGCTTCTAAATTAATAGTGGCCCATAAAGCTATTTTAGCTTATATAGTTAGATATCCCCTATGAAATTTGTTTTGCTATTAATTTACTTAGAGAAATTTTTCTTTAGATATATGAAGGCAAAATTTTGCTCAGGCTATAAAAATGATTGTAAATTTAGAGTAATGATATTTGAATTGATGTTCCAACTTTGGCTGAGAATTTGGATATGTATAAAAGTTAAAGTTAGAAATATATATATTTATATATATATATATATATATTACATATATACATACAGGCAGACATATATATATATATATATATATATATATATATATATATATATATATATATATTTATGTTAAAATTCCTGCTTTATTTCTGAAGGTACTAAGGATGTTTACGTCTTGGTAATTTTTTAATTTTTAAAATTACAGTTTGTATTTCATATTATTTTGTGTTAGTTTCAGGTGTACAGCGTAGTGTTTAGACAATCATAGAAAAATATTGCTAAAGCAAAAGGACAGTTATGTTGAAAAATGATTTGTCTCCCTGTCAATTAGTTTGTGGGTGCAGATATAGTCTTTCTGAGGTGCTGGACAAATGATTTTATTCTGTGCCTCAGTTTCCCCAAGTACACCATATGACAACAGTATTCTAATGTCTTATTAGCATTTGTATGGCATACATATTCAAGCACAAGGCTCAAAGGCCCTTGAAGAAGAACATCAAAATTTACCAAGTTTTCTAATTTTCTTTCTTAAAACCAAATATATCTTTTCCTCATTTCTCAGTGTGAGCCCTGATGAATAGAATGACAGAAACTTGTAATTAGGGGAATTTAAAATATTTAAAGTTAGAGAAATGTCTGTGTGGCAGGAAAAAAGGAAGACAGATTGCTCTATCATCTCTTTTCAAGTTGGAAAACCCACATCAAAGAATGAAAGGAAGTTTAATCACAGATGCCAGAGTTTGAAGGCTGTAAAAAAAGCCACGTGGAAGAAGAAATATGGGCATACCTTATTCCCTGTTAGAAGATAAAGATATCATTATATATAGAAATATGTTTTTTTACTACGTTGAGGAACGATAGTAGTATATGATTTTAATATGGCTGTCCTATGAAAGCTTAAAGCAGACCTTCAATAGAAAGTAATATGCATATTTGTTTTCCCCTTAAACTACATATTTCAATATTGATAAGGACGTATATACTCAAATAATAATGTCATTCTTCAAAACATGGCATTGTGTTGTTTTAGTTGCAGATCATAAGGGGATATACATACGTATCTTACTGGATATAAACACACTATGGCCACTTAATCTGTCCTGTAAAATGTGTGTGTCTCCATAGTTTGTAGGGAGGCCCATTTAATAAATGTGTTTATTACTCGGGGGCGTGTTTTACGATGTTGTCATTCATGTAAGCCGCAGCGGTGACATCCGCCGCTGTTAAGCAGCGTGTTCACAATACTTGCATTTACCGAGCAAGAACTAATGTTACAGCTCCCGTGTTCACACAGATATCTGAGCAGCTCCATCCAGGCGCAGTTTAGAATTGCGTTTCCTAAAGATAAACTCGAGACTCTGCAAAATGTCATGTCTCCTCTCGGCTGCTCTTTCCTCAAACATTTTCGTCGACGTCGTTAGGAGCTGTGAAGACTGAACTTTTACAGAGTAAAGAAAACTGTTACATTAAGTGTGAATGTAAAGGCCGCTACTCTTGTCTCCTGTGGAGACTCGGCACATCATAGAGGATGCACAGGTGACTTCAGCTCTTGTCCTTTTCATCCCAACAGGAATGTCAGTGTGAGTAGCAGATCGGTGGCAGCAAAGAAATGGAGCGCTTTCCTTTCCTGTTAGACAATGTTAGTTAATGAGTGAGAGTTAAAATCTTAAAAATCAGGGGCAGCTTGGCCAGTGTGGCTCAGTGGTTGAGTGTCAAGCTCTGAACCAGGAGGTCTAGGTTCAGTTCCCAGTCAGCGTACATGCCTGGGTTGTGGTCTTGATGCCCAGAGTGGAGCATGCAGGAGGCAGTTGATCAATAAGTCTCTCTCATCACTGATGTTTCTCTCACACCCTCCCTCTCCCTTCCTCTTTGAAATCAACAAAAAGTAATTTTTGAAAAATCAAGTGGAATTATGTACTGGATTACATATTTAATATGCATTGCAGTTTCGACTGTTCCACCTGCTGAGGCAATGGTGCCATTTTGTGTTTTAAGTTTTCTCTGACTTCTTTTCCCTTTTCCCTGTAACATAAAGTTTTCAAAGACTGAAATGAACCAAGGCCAGCCGTCCCACACGAGCCGTGAAACGCCCGGTAGAGAGCTCAGCTGCTTCCCACTGCAGCACGCGGTATAAATGAGCTTCTGAAACCCTTAAGGTGCGACTTTAAAAAAAAATTGGACAGTTGTCAAGGATGGTTGATTTTTAAGGCTTAACTAGCTGAGCAATGTTCATTTAAAATAACATATGAGTCTCCATCAAAATGATCTAAGCTGAGCAAACGGCGCCTTTGTCCTTCCCTTTCAAGAAAGTTCTGAGGGGCTGGGAACCCGTGACAGTGAAATTTCCTTGACTGGGGCTGTCTTTATCCCTTTTCGGTAATATTTTCATTCTGCATAGCTTTTCAAAAAGTCAAACCTATTGGAAACCTTATAAGAAACTTTTCTAGTCTGAATCCACCTTATCCTTTTCTTCCCCCCTCATTCCTCAAAATTCAGGTCAACCAGAAAGAGAGGTGAGAAGTTATTTTCCTTTGGGAGTCAGTTTTTTTGGTCCAGGCCAATTCCTGTTGTGCTGAGGGCTGGGACCCATATGCTTTTTGGGGTGTGGACCCTGACTGTTGGCCTTTGAGGTGGTGGTGGAACCTGAAAGGCAGGAGCGCATGTCCCCGGCCTGCAGCTTTGCTGGGCTGGGCTTACTGAGTGCCATCCTGCATTGAAAACATTGCTGACCTTCCCAGAGAACTCGGGGTGTTCTTCTAACGTGTGGTGTCCCCTAAAGTGGACAGATGCTCCCTGTGCTTTCTGCGTGTCGGTTCACTTACTCAACTCTGACTACCAACCTGTAAAAGTGTGACAAGACCATTCTGCCCTGGCCGGTGTGGCTCACTTGGTTGAACATCTTCACTTACTCCAAAAGGTTGCTGGTTCAATTCCCGGTCAGGGCACATACCTAAATTGTGGGTTTGATCCTCAGTCCAGATGTGTCTCAGAGGCAACCGACCAATCTCTCAATCTCTCTCTCTCTCTCTCTCTCTCTCTCTCTCTCTCTCTCTCTCTCTCTCTCTCTCTCTCTCTCTCTTCCTTCCTCTCTCGCTAAGATCAATGAAAACATGTTTGTTTGTTTTTAAAAAAGACCACAGTCTTTCCTAAGAGAAAGACTACTTTACCTTGTGTTCTCCACTTATCCTTCCTTCTGCTTGAAATGAACATTTTCAGGAAAGATTTTTTAATTGATTGTTTAGAGAGGAGATGGGAGAGAGAGAAACATCACTGTGAGAAACATTTATTGGTTGCCTCCTGCACATGACCAGGGATCAAACCCACAACCTGGGTATGTATCCTAACCAGAAATTAAACCACAATGCTCCAACCAGTGGAACAACCCGGCCAGGGCTCAGGAATGACTTTTTCCTGCATCATTTTTATTCTTTTGGTCCCTTTAACCCTAGTTTTGGGCTGTGGACGCAGAAGTCTAGAATAATGAGAAAGGACAATCCAGATCCTTACATGGAACCGAATCCATGAGCTGACGTTTTTAAATGGCGTTCATAAACATGTTCACTGTGTCCCCAAACGGCGCTGACCTCCTCGTGGGTAATTCTGTTAACAGGTCTGGGCTTTGCTTGCTTTTTACTGACTTGTTGATTTAGGGACCAGCTGCCTCCTAGGAAATTGTGATCAAAAGCTATAAAAGCAGTCCATAAATATGTCAGGTGCATGAGTGAGGATTGGGAAACTTCATTTGTCCAGCAATCCAATCTGGGTTAAAGATTGGTGCTACTTAGAGACTTTGTGAACACCCCCCCCAAATCATTTGCACGCGCGTGTTTGCTTGAGTAGATCCGGTATTTACAATTGTGTCCCACCCTCTTCCTCTCCAATTTTATAATTACAGATTACCTGTCACCCTCATCTATATCCCTATCACTCTTTGTAACTCAAAGAGACTCAGGAAAGCTGGACTGTCTCAAATGCTACTGCGTTAAATTTCATTCTTTAACAAGCAGAAATAAATGGGTGCATGTGATAAAATGATTAGAAGCAATTACTCAAGAGTGAACCCTTGGAAGTTCAGATGAAGGCCTACAGTAGAGACCAGGGGAGCAAAAGCATGGCCTCGCCAGAAGGGTTTGGGGTGTGAATGTGCAAAAGAAAGTTCTTGAAAGAGCTCAGTCTTAATCAGAACTAGCCAGGTGAGCCTGGCAGCATGGTTCAGTGGTTGAGTGTGGACCTATGAACCAGAAGGTCCCAGTTCAATTCCTGGTCAGGTCACATGACTGACCGGGTTGCAGGCTCAATCCCCAGTGTGAGGAATGTAGGAGGCAGCCAATCAATGATTCTCTCTACTCATTGATGTTTCTATCTCTCTCTCCTTCTCTCTGAAATCAATAAGGTTATATTGAAAGAGAGAGGAGAGAGAGAGAGAGAGAGAGAGAGAGAGAGAGAGAGAGAGAGAGGGAGAGAGGGAGAGAACACTAGTCAGATGAAAGTGAGCAGGGAGAAGAATAAAAGGTATTACAATCAAAGGAAATATCAAGGGCCAAAGTCCATGATGGAGAAAGAGAGATTCAATATTTAAATTCTTTTTGACCTATAATGGTAATGATTTCCCCAAAGGGATGTAAGAGAAAACTAGCTGAAATATGACAGAAAGTGGGGAAAAAGGGTTGGTCCAGTTCGACTCCACTCTGGTCTGAGATTGAATTGCTCTCAAAAGGATGGTGATTATCCTTTGTTGATGCAATTTGTTTAAGATATTCCAGAAAGGCCTGGGATTTTTAATTTATTTACTTAAATTTTATTTTATTGTGATTGTAAGGAAAAATAACAGCTTTTCGAAAATGCTGTCATTTCTTTCTTTCTGAGTTTACCCTTTAGCTACATTAACCTAATCTCTCAGACATACCAGTCTTTCTTAAAGTGGGACCAGCACCATCAGCATTAACTGCAAACCAGTTGGAAATGTAAATTCTTTAAAATATATATTTTACTGATTTCAGAGAGGAAGGGAGAGGGAGAGAGAAATGGAAGCATCAGTGATGAGAGAGAATCATTGATTGGCTGCCTCCTGCATGCCCCACACTGGAGACCAAGCCAGTTACCCAGGCATGTGCCCCAACTGGGAATAGAATCATGACCTCCTGGCTCACAGGTGGACCTAAACCACCGAGCCACACCGGCTGGGCAGAAATGTAAATTCTTAAGCCTCATTCTGGACCTCCTGAATCAGAGACCATCTTCTTACTTGCATTGTTTTCAGTGAGAAATCTGGATTCACTCTTACTGTTGTGTCTATACTGGTGTGTTTTGTCTCTGGGTACTTTAAAATTTTCTCTTTGGTTTGGGCCACTTGGTTATGAGGTGCCTTCACGTACTTTTCTTTATGATGTTTTTTATGTTGGGGTTTGTGTAGATTCACTGATGTGTAGGCTTATACATCTCCCTTAACTCAACTTTTAAACATATAAACTATAGTTACTATTGCGATAATATCTTTGCTAATCCTAACATCTGGGTCAGTTTGAGGTCTGTTTCAATTAACAGATAGTTTATTCTCCTCATTCGGGGTTTGATGTTCCTGCTTTTGCTTCAGTGTCTGGTAATTTTTTACTGGATATCAGACAGTGAGAACTTACCTTGCCTCGTGTGAGATATTTGTATTTCGTCCTTTAGAATCTGACTTTTAAGATGTGTTTGCTTGTAATGGGAGAGTGCTCAGTCTCCTGTGAACCTTACCCAATGCGTCAGGGATAGCGGGGTTTTCCTGTCTGGCTGATAAGAACAGGCACTATTCCTGGCCTTGTGGGAGCCCTGGGCTTTATTAGTTACCATCAATGTTTGGAATGGCCCTTTCCTCAGCTTCAGGTAGTTTCTGTCCATGCTGAGGATTAGTATTCAGCTGAATCTTTGAAGGGGACCCGCTACACATTGCCAAGTTCTCTACCTGTGCAGCCCTCTCCGGTCCAGTGCTCCATCCTGCAAACCCTACCTGCCTTGCCCTCCCAGACTCTCAGGTTTGCCTTCTTTTCTTTCTTTTTCTTTTTGGTTTTGTTTTAAATATATATCATTGATTTCAGAGAGGAAGAGAGAGGGAGAGAGAGAGAGAGAAAGAAACATCAGTGAGAGAGAATCATTGATAGGGTTCATGGTCAGCTTGGGGCCAGCTATTCCTTCCTTGCATGAGAACGTGCCCCAGTTCCCTCTGAGAATTTTACAACCAGCAGTTATTATCTTCTTTTTTTAAAAAAAGTATACTTTTATTTATTTCAGAGAAGAAGAGAGAGGGGAGAGAGATAGAAACATCAATGATGAGAGAGAATCATTGATCAGCTGCCTCCTGCCTGCCCCTTACTAGGGATCAAGCCTGCAACCCAGCATGTGTCCTGACCAGGAATCAAACCGTGACCTCCTGGTTCATAGGTCTACACTCAGCCACTGAGCCACTCGGGCCAGGGCTGCTTTGGTTTCTTAACTGGAGGAGTCACTGGACTCCACCTGACTCCTCCTGCCCTTGCACTTGGCCTGGAACCACCCTCCAGGCAATAAGCCAAGGTGGTCATAGGTCTTACCTCACCTCTCAGAGATTCCTGTCTCTCCTTACCTCATGCCAGTGTCATGCAAATTGTTTATTTGGGGCAGTTGGGTGGATCTGGCCCATTTCTCCATCTTGGATAAAAGTAGATGTCACTGATCCTTGTTTATTCTTGTTTTATATATGAGAGCTTACCACGTAGTATGGAGAGTAAGGGTCCTACATAGCATATTAATATTTATTTTAAAAATCCCTATTCGCTAGGGATTTTTCTAAAACACTGTTCCTGGACTAGCTTATTGGATCCTCACAACAACCCCAGGGGAAAGATGTTATCTATATTTTACAGATGCAAAAACTTAGGAGAAAATGGCCCCCGGTTACAGAGCCAAGATATCTGAACAGGTTTCCTGAACTTGTCTGTTGACTTTGCTTCACAGAACTGCCTCTTCACAGAACTGCCATCCTTAAAGGCAGCTGCGCCTTAAGAATGACTCACAACTTAGGCTTCAAGTTCAGATCTCTTGAACATGAAGTTTTGCCACATAAGCAACTTGCTGAACCCTCCTGGGCCTCTGTTTTCTCATTTGTCTATAAGAGCTGATTGTCTCAACCAAACTGTTCTTGTGAAAATGAAATAAAATAAAGAACCTGACCCAGTTCTGGGGTCCCCTCCTGAAAATTTGCTGGTTAAGTAGAAGGTGTGGCCATGCTCTGGTGAGGATACTCAGCTACTTTGGTTAATCCTATATAATAAAACCCTAATATGCAAATCGATGGAACTGTGGAATGACCAGTCGCTATGACACACATTGACCACCAGGGGGCAGATGCTCACTGCAAGTGCTGCCCTAGCCTGCAGGCCCCAGGCCAGCCAAGGCAAATGCCAGCAGGGGCCCCACGATCACCCTGCCAGTCATCCTACGATCACCCTGCCAGTCACCCCACAGATCAGCCCTGATCTCCAGCCAGACCTAAGGACCCTACCTGTGCACAAATTTTGTGCACTGAGCTTCTAGTTAATTATAATGACCATGTATGTGGTTTTGTGTTCATGTCATCTTTACCATCAAGTGTGAAGAAAGAGCCAGATGTCCTCCTTATTTCACAAAGAGAGAAACTGAGGCTCCATGAGATTAGAAGCTTTGGTCAAGACCCCAAGATTAGCAAGTGACAGAGCCCAGGTTGCCAGGCAGCATTTTTTTTATTTGTATCCATTTTTTCTTTATACCATGGGCAAAGTATAAATCAGGCAAAGTATTCCATGGGCAAAGTATTTGAAAAATGCTTTGAGAATGTCATTGACCTTGGAAGTGACGGTATTTCTGTTCTGTGTGTTACAATTGACACCCAAAGAAGGGGTATGTTTCCATTACCTGCGCATGCGTTTTGGTGAGCAAGTCCTGACATCTCTAAGAAGGAAGGAAGAGGTGTCCAACTCTAGCTTCATGGAGGATCAACATCTGGATGGACCAGACTTTGTTTCCTAAATGTGAGGGACTCTAGCCTGATTCTCAGAGATGGCGAGAGACTCAGCCTTGCAGGACCCAATGCTTCTTTCTCCTGGACTTTTATATTGTGTGCATTTTGAAGAACGCCTTTCAGGTTTGTTTTTAAATGGGCTCGGATGGGGGTGATGCTGGTGCGTTTCTTTTTATGTGCCCGGAATTTAAACCTGCAGGCGGTCAAGCGCTCCAGTGAAATCGGCCCTAGACAGTTAATAAATTCCAGGCAGAGATGCATAAATCAGCAAAGGGTATTTTTAAACTTTTCTCTCCACCCCCCTCCCCAAAGGGTGGTTAAAGGAGAACAGGAAAGAGATGTCTTCAGAGAATTGTTTTCTCTCGGTTCAGAAAACCGAGGAGAGCAGCGAGCAATGCCCAGCGCTGGATAGCAGATTGTCATTTCTAGGTTTGATGTTCAGGGTTTAATTGTCTTTCATGTGAACAATAGCAGGCACTCTCTGGTGTACTATGCTGGGATGATGAAAGGAAGTCGTTCTTGCATAGCAATGCCTTTTTTTTTTATTATTATTAGCGTAAAAAATTAGCAAGCTGGAAGTCGTTAGAAGGAATCGCACTGGCATTAATTGTAATGCAGCCTGAATTTGTTTGCAGACCAATGCAGCAAGACAATAGCCGGGAGAAAAAAGAGCAATATTAATAGCCTTCTACTCATTGTATCATTTTCGTGGTCCTTAATAAGGTGTCTGCTGTCAACCAGAATTTTTTTTTTTAAAGGACATCGTAATTGATGTATCGCAGTAAGTATGGATGAGGGCCCAACTTGATTAATGTATGAGTTGGCTTTTTGAGGCATCTTGAAAAGGCTTCTTAGCTGGGTCTTAAGAGACTGGCTGAGCCACCGTAAACTACCTCTTTGCAGTTGGAAAGCCTGACAGCAGCCGATGTCCCGGGTGGCCCTCCCTCTTTTTCTCCCTTCCTGATCGGAGAACACCGAGGCCATGTGCTCCTTGTCAGTAATTGCAGTGCTTAAACTTCTTATCACGGATTTTGACTCTTCTCTCCTGAGGTACCTTTCCAAAGGTGGTGTTAGTTTTCCTTGTGTGCGCCTCCAATATCACCATTTCAGTGAGCTGGGAACTTGTTTTTTAAATGAGCTGCTATTTTGTGGGTTGTTTGAACCCAGACCCTTGGTGACATAACTATTTCCATGTCAGAGATGGACTTGGTCCAAAAGCTGTTTCAGATCAAGATCAAGTTCCCTTCACTCCCCAGTGGCTTATGCTGTTTCCAAAGTGTGTGTGTGTGTGTGTGTGTGTGTGTGTGTGAGAGAGAGAGAGAGAGAGAGAGAGAGAGAGAAAGAGAGAGAGAATGGATGTGAGAAACATTGACAATTGCCTCCCGTAGGTGCCCTGACCGCCTAGACTGAGGATGGAACCCAGAATCTTTTGGTATATAGACGACACTGCCACCAACAGAGCCACCTGGCTCTTTTGATTGTAATAGAAAGAAAACAGTTGATGAATTCCAAACTGGCTGTCACATGGTGAAGGGTGGAGGGGGCGCTCCTCATCATTACTGGGCACTGTTGCCTCCAGAGGAATCCCATCAACATGGACAAGAGATGGGGGTAGAAAGAATGGGAGGGACACCTCACACTGGACATTGAGAAGCTAACTGGCGGCCTGTGAAAGGAGGGTTGATGAAGACGTAGGGTCCTCTCTGAAAATTAAGCCTAGATGATTTGGCCATCTACATGTTTTTTTCGTGTGTGTTTTTTCTCTCCCTCCCCCTTCCCTTTCTCAAAAAAAAAAAAAAAAAAAAAAAAAGTCATGCCCTATTTTTAACTCAGTGCATGGGCTGGGGAAAGTGTAGGGTGGATGGCTCAATATTTCCATAGTGTGAGCTGTTTTGAAGGAGTCCAGACAACCTTCTATTGGGCAAGACACCAAAGTCCCACTAGAGAAACGGACATGTCTTAATATTTGAGGAACATGGCCTTTCATTATTTTTATTAATCTGTTCCCCAAATAATCAGTATGAAAGCCACCTTTGAGAGCAGATTGTTCCTGATAGCCAAAGCTGGAATGCGGCAGGAAAAACCGTTTTGATCTCTTGGGAGTCAATGGCGCTTTCAGATAATCCAGAACAAGGGCACTGCTGTTCTCTGGCCCTCCGATGTAAAGCAAACAGGGGGAATTGAGTGCAGCAAAAGATAAATAAATACATAAATAACCGAAAGTCTCCTATAGGCCTCTACATGCATACCTTTCGCTCTCAGGAGATAACACTTTGTGGAGCGGTGTTAGGCAAGGCAGTTCTTGTCTTCTGTTGGGTTCATGTGACAAATTCCAGTTGATAAGCCCCAGACTCTGGAGTCGCTGGTCTGGCTGCTTATTAGGATTAAGATAAGTGCTAAGAAGGAAAGATACAGCGCTTTGTACTACCTTTTCGGGCCTGGAAGCCCTAGGATTCCAGTGTAAACAATGACTTCCCTCACCCTGCTCCCTCTCTAACCTGAGCTGAGCACTGTAAATATTGGCCCAATAGGATTGAAGCAGAGTCTGAAGATTATTTCTTAATAGAGAATATGTTAATTACCAAAGCCCCCAAAATGTGTATAAATGTGACAATGAGTTTATAGAAAAGAGATTTACTGTCTGTGTTTTTTTTTCCTCCTCTTATATGGGTGTCCAGAGATAAATAACTAATGTGTCTTAGGTCGTTCATTTCAGGAAGGCACCCTATACTCATAAAATAGGCCAAGAGGAAAAAAAAACACACACAAGCTATTTAAGTGCATTTAAGAAACTTTCCATGAAAGATATATTAGGAAAAACTATATTTCTAATGCATATGCAAAGCGAATATTGCCTATGAAATGCTTCTCCCTGAGTTTTCAGAGAGTGATGAAAAAGTGCACGTCCCGTTGTCTAAAGCTGTTGGGATGTTCCGGAGGCCCAGCAAACGGAGACAGATATTTCCTGAAGTTCACTGAATGAGTCACACTAAATATAGTCAATCTGGGCTTTGCTGCGCCTTGGTAGGCCACATTTGGCGCCCAGCAAAGTTGAGCTGTCTGGGGCGATTGCCGCAGGGGTGATGGAGAGGGGTAATTTAGCGACATCCCACAGCCCCGCACAGCACCATGGAGAGCGCTGGGTAGCCATTCATTTTTGTTAATGAATTTAAAACTAGATGCATGGAAATGGTTCTATGAAATGTATACACTGCTAAACAGTTAACTAGTCCTTAGGGCTTACGTTTAATTATCTCTGTGTAAATCATTTTGAACAGGGAGATCTAATGAGTCAAAAGGAAAAAAACAGTAACACACACACACACCAAGAAACTTAGGTCTAGGCCGGCCAGAGTGGCTCAGTGGTTGAGCATCGACCTATGAACCAGGAGGTCATGGTTAGATTCCTGGTCAGGGGACATGCCCAGGTCGTGGGCTCGATGTGGGCTGTTCAGGAGCAGCCAATCAGTGATTCTCTTTCATCATTAATGTTTCTATCCCTTTCCCTTCCCCTCTGAAATCAATAAAAACTATATATATATGTTTCATGACCCTGAACTCCACCGAGTTGTCACACCTGGTTTATTCCACAGTAAAGGTAATTTCTCTGCATTTTAAAATTTACTTTTACTGTAGAATAAACAAGGTGAAATGGTTACAGTAATAAAAGGGCTGGGGGTGAGGAGAAGAGGCAGTGCATATCCTTCGGATTATTTCCTTCTTGAAATGATGGAATTGCACGTTCTTCTCCCTTCCTCCCAGAGAACGTGGGGCAGAGACACCTGGGAAGGTGCCTCACCCTTCTAGGGAATGGGGTCATGTTCATGCAGTGCCCTGCTGCTGCTCTTTAGGTCAGAGGTTTATCAGATCAGCTCAAATCCAAGCATATAGACGAGAGAATATGATGCCTGAACTTGGTTATTTTGGAAGAAAACCACAGATGAGTCAAAGCTTCAGAATTGGAATGAGTTGGGGTGGGGGAGAGAAAAACTGAGTCAGGTCCCAAGAGGAGGCAACGGGGCATTTGGCGTAAAATAGGAGAACAGGACAGTTTGCAGGGCACAGAATGGGCGAAGGTGGGGATGCACAGCCAGCAGGGGTCACGGACTGCCAGTTTTGCCAGAGCCAGCTTTGCTCCGAGTCAGAGTTTTCTTTTTTAAAAAGTAATATATTTTTCTTGATTTCAAGAGGAAGGGAGGGGAAGAGAGAGAGAGAAACATCAAAGATGAGAATCATTGATAGGCTCCCTCCTGCATGCTCCCTACTGGGAGGTCAAGCACACAACCCCAGGCATGTGCCCTGACCAAAAATCCAACTTTGACCTCCTTGAGCTCAATGCTCAACCACTGAGCCATGCCAGCCGGGCCAGACTTTCTTTTTAAGATCTGTGTCCCCCACAGACGTGGATGATGACTACTATGGCCCGCTTTGTCTTTCTATAGGAAGGGGGATAAATTACATCATAGGAATGTTCCCCTTCGGTTTGATTCTTTATTGTGTCATGGTGAAACTTGGTAGAAGAAAACCTGCATCATCTGTAACCCTCTTCTGACAAAGGCTCCCACATGTTTGACTGTCTTTGTTTGAATTAGATTCATTCACAATTAGCACGTATTTGTGGCACCTCTTGTACATGCCAAGTGCTGTTCTTAGCACTAAAGACAGGAAGGTGAATTAGAGCAGCATTTTCTCTGCCCTCCTGGAATTTGAATAATAAGCCGAGAAAATAGACAGTGAATGTATACCTACCTACTTACATGTAGAAATAGGTATACCATTTCCAGTACTCATACATAATGGGAAGACAGGAAAACAATGCCAGGAAACTAGTGAGTTTGGGGAGTGAGTTGGGAAAGTGCTATTTTAGTTAAGAGTCACCTGGGGGTCCGCTGTAGAGAAAACATTTGATCTGAGACCAGAATAATGAGGCCGAGGCAGCCATGCAAAAATTCAGTCCCATTCAACTAAGCAAATATTTGCATTGCACTAGGTACCATTCTGATCACTTGGGCTATAAGAGGGAATGAAACAGAATCCTTGCTTGTATGGAGTTTGTGTGTGTGTGTGTGTGTGTGTGTGTGCGCGTGTCTACATGTGTGGTGCATATATTACTATTTTGCACACACACAGGGATTCTGTGAAGATAGATGATAGATAGATAGATAGATAGATAGATAGATAGATAGATAGATAGAACATGGCTTGAGTAGCATGGGGTGCCTGAGTAGCATGGAGTGTCTTTTTATAGCAGAGTCAGTACAGAGCCCATGAATTTCTGTTTTACTTAGAAACCTAAAAGGAGTCAGGGTGAGATTTCAGGGTCAAATATCCAAGCAGAGGGCCTTGCAGCGGAGACACTGAGTGTGTCTAGATGATGGCGAGAAGGCCCGTGTGGCCAGAGCCCACACTATAGGTTGCAGAGCAGGGAATATGGGTTGGACTAAGCAGAGTAGAGTGTGTCGGGCCATTTGGACTCAGGCGTAACATTTAGATTTTATTCCCTTTACCATGAGTGAGCTTTGGGAGCTTTGAAGCAGCCAGTGACGTGAATGCCAATGAGATGAGGAACTTAGAAGAGAGAGAAAGGTGGAAAAGAAGGTGCAAATACTTATTGTAGAATTTAAGGTATCCAGGCAGTGTCGGTGCATTCAGTCCTCCCCCAATCAGAACTTTGACTTGAAGTGATCTCAGAGACGAGACGTTTGGGAAGGTTCTGGTTGTTAACTTGCCAGCCTTGCAATGAATTTCAAGAGTGATTCTCTGGGTTCGGAAAGAGGTTCGCCTGGCTGGAAGGAAGGAAAAGCAGAAGGCCCCTCTCTCCCTCTCCCCCTCCCTTCCTTTCCTTCTTTTTATTGGGAAAAGAATTGTAGTTTCATCTCCTGAGTGCTGCATATTAAGATCACAAGCCATAAGAGAACACATCCAAACAGTGCATGAGGCAAAATGGCCACAATCCTTGGATCCCCAAGGGCTGTCATTAAAGCTATCTGGATTTAAAAAAAAGAGTCATTTCAATTCTGATGTCTGTTCCAAAGAAAGAAGAAAGGAGGAAAGAGGGGAGAAGTAAAACACAGAAAAAAAAAAAAAAAGCTCTTCATTCCCATGCGTTCCTCTCAGAAGAAATGGCATTAATTCAGGCACCCAATTACAGTAATGCGGTTCGGAGCACCTCACAGGTGTTTCCAGCTCACGCCGGGACGAACATTTGTAATCCTTTAAATGCACTTAAGAAATTGATGTTATAGCCCCGCAATCTGTCAGGGGCCTTGCTGCCCGGGTGACGGCGGAGTGTCCCCCCATTAATTGGATCATCAGAATGTGATCCGCGTCCAGGTCCCCGGATTATGGAAGACCGGCTCCGCTCCGCCGTGCTGACCCAGGAGCTCCTTGTGGGGGAGATTCTGACCCTTAATGTAGATAAGTGGTATTTTTCATCAATCTCAGCCTGCATTAAAAAGGGGGAAATGTCAATTCAATGTGGGCCATTTCACTTAATTTAACATCTTCTCTTTTAATACCTTGGAGAAGTTTGTGTCTCCGACCTGCCTCCGCTGATGGAAGATTGTGTGAAGTCCCGGAAAGAAAGGTTGTCTTCCATCCGCTCATGAAATCATGATTGTGACTCTCCCTGATTGCCATGCTATGGCTGCAGAGAACACACTCAGGCGAAAGCAGAGCAGTTCAACAAAAGTCAGTGTCTTAACAGCTCGCTTTGTTGGGACAGCATTAAAGAGATGCATAGAAGTGATCTTTTTTTTTTTTTTTTTTTTTTGTCTGAAAGAAGAACCTGTGTTTGAGCTATGGAGCAACAAGGTGGTGTGTCTGATGGCCTGGTCTTCACGAATTGAAGGGAGGATTCAAGGAGTTGTCTTACTCCCTTGAAGGCAGAAAGAAGGAAGAATGGATCCATGCTGGTTTGGGTTCACAGTCACGATTTAAAAAAAATGTTTTCATTGAATTCAGAGAGAGGAAGAGAGAAGGAGAGAGAGAAACATCAATGATGAGAGAGAATCATCAGTTGGCTGCCTCTGCACACCCCCTCCAGGGGATCAAGCCGGCAACATGGGCACATGCCCTGACTGGTATTGAATTGTGACCTCCTGGTTCATAAGTCTACACTCAACCACTGTGCCACATCCGCTGGCAGGGTTAGATGTTTTAAAATGAACTGTAGCCGAGCTGGTTCTTAGGTTCAGCGTTTGCCTATGAACCAGGAGGTCACAGTTCGATTCCTGGTCAGGGCACATGCCCGGGTTGTGGGCTGGATCTCCAGTTTGGGGTGTGTAGGAGGCAGCCGGTCAATGATTCTCTCTCATCATTGATATTTCTATCTCTCTGTCCCTCTCCCTTCTTCCCTGAAATCAATAAAATCATATTAAAAATTAAAAAATAAAGTGAACCGTATCTTTACCTCTAAGTGGACCAAGGATTTATCTGTCACATGGTAGTTTATTTGGAATTTCTTCATATTATAGGGCAATCCTGCTCTGCATTAAAACCTAGAAGCTTTTGCCCTTTCTTCTTTGGTGTGAGTGTGTAAGTGTGTGTGAATGTATGTTTGTTGGCATGTGTGTGTGTGTGTCTTTGTGTGTGTGAGCCTGTACAGCTAGCAGCCTGTTTTATCTAGCTTTTCATTCTCTGTTATTTCTCTTCTCTGCCTCTCTGTTGTCTCTGCCACTCAAACCAATTTCAGCTACCCACCAGTTCCCATCTGGGATAATAGCCTCTCCTTCGGCCATCGTCCTGTCATGTTTGATTCGGCCGCACTAGGGTTTTAAATTAGCCAAAGCCTTTTGCATGCTGGGCGCGCGCTGCTGCCACAATGCGTTACGGAGCCACTGCCCCACTTGATGTCGGTATCTGTGATCACGCAGAAAAATAAGAAATGGTCGCGGCTGTTGTAAAACTCATTCATGCCAAGACGCTTTTACACAACAGAGAGGAAAAGGAGGAAGAGCCTGTTTTCCTGCTGTCCCTCTGGTCCTCCCATTGTGTTGGCTCCAGGCTCCCGCTGGGAGGTGCCCATTGTGCTAAGCCTGGGGTTATAGACATAAAAACAGTGGAAAAGTGAAATAAAACGATCAGAGATGTGCAGTTAGATTCAGTGACTTCCTGCTGATGAGTGTTAACTCACTGGTGAGAGGGCGGCCTACTGTTCCTATTTCATTTTACTCTCCCTGTCCTACCTGAGTCTTAGCAGAACTGGTGTGGCCACGGGAAGCTTGCGGGTACAATCACACGGAAGGAAATGAGAGGACAAGAAAACATTTTGTTTCTATAATGATTTGCTGTAAATATACCCGAGTTGGGTCTTTGTAGTATCCAAAACCCATTAGTTATCTTTAATTTTTGTTGTTATTAATTGTTAGCCGAGGATATTTTTTCCACTGATTTTTTAGAGTAGAAGGCAGGGAGGGAGGTGGATTAAGGGAGAGAAGGAAACATTGATGTGAAACACATCAATTGGCTGCCTATTTCCCGGGAATCAAACCTGTAACACAGTATGTGCCCTTTACCAGAAATTGAACCCGAGACCCTTCAGTACACAAGCTGGCCCTGTAGCCACTTAGCCATGCCAGCCAGGGCTATCTTGAATATTTCTGGTAGGTTTGAAAATCAGTCTAGTGATAAACAGTATATTTCTGGTTTACCATTTGAGAATTTTTGTTAAAATAACAGCCCTGGTTGCCTCCTTCTCTCAGCATAAGCAAGTCCTATAGCTTCCCAAATATTGGGCTTGCTTCGAAGGCAAATATATAACTGAGCATGTACATTTGTTTTTAAGACTCTGCTGTTTGAGATGGTGTAGCTCTGTTGAGCTCAGTCCACCTGTTTCTAGAAACTTCAATAAGTAGAAACTTCAATAAATCAAACAATTGTTTTGTTTATAAGACCTTAAAAAATGACCTTAGCTAAGTTCTGTCATGAAATGTTGTAATGTAAATACTATAGTATTATATTTTTTGAGCCTTGCTTTGCTCTTTTATATGACTCCTGTTACTGGTAGCCTGTGATTCATTTCACAGACTGGAAGTTGTCCCATATTTCGACCTGGCACTAGATCCATTGCCAAGTTGATCAGAACTTTAGGTCTCTTCCCTCTTTTACCACTCTGATCCCAATCCTTCCTGTGTTCTCTGCCAGTCAACTCCAAACACGCTGAATTCCTCTTATTCCAGTGACCCCTTTCCTACTCTATGAGGGAAAAGAAAACCCTTCCCTAGCCCTTGATGACTTCTCACACAACTGCTTCATTCTCATTTCCTTCACCATCAATTTTCCCATAAAAATGTTTTATGAGCCTGGCCAGTGTGGCTCAGTAGTTGAGCATCAGCCTATGAAATAGGAGGTCACTGTTCGATTCCAGGTCAGGGCACATGCCCGGGTTGTGGGGTTGATCAGTGATTCTCTCTCATCATTGATGTTTCTATCTCTTTCTCCCTCTCCCTTCCTCTTTGAAATCAATACACACACACACACACACATACACACGTGTGTGTTTCATTACCCTGACCTCCAACGAGTTGTCACTACCTGCTCCTTAACCACTTGTGATCTGGTGCCTCCTCCACTTTCCTTCACTTCCTGCCTCTGTGGCTGCCGGTGACTTTCCATTCCTGGAATCCAGTGACCTTTTCTCAATCCTTAGATTCTTAAACTCTCTGCTGGATTTATGGCCCTTTTCTTACTGACATTTTCTTGTTCTTCGATTCATATGACCCTTACTTGCCTGAATTTTTCCCTGTTTCTCCTCAACATTTTATCTTCACTCAACTGGTAGCATCTGTGGAATGATCTTCCACATTAGGGCTTCGAAGCTTCTGTCTCTGCGTCTACTACTCCATTGTACACTCTGGTCTGGGCCTGTGCTCTACTTTCCAGTAACACTTCAAAACTCTGGTGCAGGCTACTTAGCTGTGCTCAGCCTACTCATTTTTCAAACAGGTTTTCTTTTCTTCCTCTTACAGTAATCATCTCCTGACTCTGTGACTTTGTGAACGGTCCACCCTTTACTCCAATGTCCACAATGAAAACCTTCCAGTCGCTTTGACTCTCCCACTTTGTCATCTGATTTCACAGCTTGCAAAGTGCGTTAACCTTTTAGCTCATGCCCTCTGCAGGGCTGTTCATTGGACAGTGTTGTCCCTGTGTGTATTCTATGCAGAAGGAGCCAGAGACACCCAGTCTCATCTCAGCTTTGACATTCGAAGCGCCCTACCTTCCAATGTGTGGAGACTCACTCCCTGACAGTGGGGGCCCTCCCAGGCCAGCCTCCACATGTATGCCACGTTATTATGCTGACCCTTGCTTGTCCTATGGAATCTGTATGGGGAGCAGCACAGTGCCCCCAGGTTTCCCCAGAAAAGTGCCTGAAGAACAGAGATATACAGTAGCCAGAGGGCAACTATTCTGCCGAGAAATTTGCTAATTGGATTGACCACCTTGGCTATCTTTCTCGCCCCTAAATGTAGCCTTAGGCAGTGGCTACTGGCTATTCCCTTAACATAATAAAAAGGGGACACAGAATGAGGGCCAATTTTGTACGTCAAATTTTTCACAGAAACAGTGAGTCCAGATGGTGGAGAATGACCAAACTAACTAAGAACTAGAAAGTGTCACCATCCCATAAAGCCCACAGATCCACACGGATACCTCGTGATTATTATTAGAACAGGTAGTCTGGTAGAACTCTTAGCTGTTTGTTGCCCTGAATTGCAGCTAAGGCTCATAATGGTGCATGCAGCCTTTGAATTGGACATCAAATGCCGTGGATCTTATGATTGACTTATTATGACCAAGTGGATTTTCTCGCCTGGTGGGTTACCTCTAAATTACTCATTTTCAAAATGCTTTTTGATCAAATACTAGTTTTATAAAATTGGAAGGATGCTAGTTATTGTCTTTTGATACACTGTGCAGTTTTTCCTGCAAATGGTCAATCCACGGGTGACTCTTTAAGCACACACTGAAGGCAAGGACTTCCGTGAGGTAAGAGGAGAGGTTCAGACCAATCGGTTCTGGGGCTGAAGAATCGCAAACACAGGGACCCGACTGTAACTGTGCACGTCATTGCTGTCCTTACCTCTCAGTCATTCAGCAAAGCAGGTCCTGGACTAGGATTGTTTTGGTCAATGTCTTTGAGTTGTGCATTGATGAGATGCGGTAGGAATTCAACTCCTGTTTCTATCAATGAGTCTGTGGTAACTGTTTCACCAAAAATCAAAGAACCTCTGGATGAAGTTAAGTGAGGACTTACTTTGACTGCTTTTTCTCTCCTAAATCGTGATGGATAACCAATGGGATGAAAATTAAATTAAAAAGTGAAGAAGGTGGTGAAGGTATTTTTTAAAAAGAGTACAAAGACACGAGGCGGTTGTCTCCCCAAACTTGGGTGGGTTGGGGTCATTGTCCGATGGGTCAGTGTATTAGCAAATAGGATCATTTCACCAAATCAGCTTGTGGGCTTGTGTTTCTAGAGTTTTCAGGTGTAAGATGCTTTGCAAAAAGGGCCGGCTGTTTATAGAAAGGATTATACTATGGATATGACCCTGAATCAGGATGACATTTCAGTAAGTAACTTGTCTCTCTCTGCTAGATAAGGAGAGTAATGCTCGCGTTTTCCACCTACTTGACACACCTGGCCAAAACCAATAGTCACAGGAGCTCTCTGTTCCACTCGGGAGCGTCAGCCAGTGTTGAGCAAGAAGGGATTCCCTGAGCTGTAGCTCAGAAGTGCCCTTTCCCACACAGTGTCGTGCATCTTGCCAAAGGAGCTGCTGTTCTTGAGTCAGGATGGGGGCGGCTGTGAAAATAAGAGCGGGGGAGGGATGGTACTTAAAGGGGAAACATAATGGGGATGATATTAAATGCACAGAAATATCCAATGAGCCGCAGTGTCTGCACATAGAGACAAACGCCCCATCTTCTTTTGCAGTTAGTGTGTAACCACATGGACAACATCAGAGCCCTAAGGGAACCATGGGCACCTCGAAGTCTCCGTGTAGCCAAATAAATCATTTGCAGACACTGGCAGCTCATGGCTGTCCACCTAGTCAAAGTAGAAGCAACACGGGGTCAGGGGGCAATGGATAACAGTCTTCTAACTTTAAATGTGTGTGTAAATTCCAATGGGCTGAATCTGAAAAGAAAGAAACATCAATTGAGCTATCAGTTGTTAAGTGTGTATACATTTTTTGGAGGAATATATATATATATATATATTTTTTCAATATTCTTGAGCTTATTTGATCAGGCCCTACATGTAAAGGCACAAAAAAGCTTTAGTAATAATAAGTCCTAGTCTTCCTCAATTCATTGTCTGGAACATTATTTATAGATGATCAAGAATTTACTGTGTCCAAATGTGTATCATATTATCCCTCGTGAGAATTGGCCTAAAATTGTTATTTCATAGTTTGCCTAAGGTAATTTCAAATGTATGTACTACTGTGTTCCTCTCTGTGAGTCTCTCTCTCTCCCCGCCCCCCCCCCTTCCTCCCTCTGTTGAGTGAGAGGCAGAGAAACCCTTGTTTGCCCCCCAGAGCTCTGTCCCCTCAGGCTTCACTCGATAAAAGCAAGTTTCGGTTAGATAATTTTCGTTCCTTGTGTGGAGCTATTTTTAAATGTAGTTCCTGCTAATAATGCAATTAGTTGCGTCTTTTGCATAATTTGCAATACGGTGTTGAAGTTTAAGAAGCTTCATTTTATTTTAATTAACAACTGATCGGTAATAATAACCAGGCAGCTGCTAACATCACCAGCCTTAACTCTTAAAAAAAAAAAAAAAAAAAAAGGCTCCAGCCCCAGGAGTCCTCCTCCTCCTCCCTCCCCCGCTTTGAAATATTTAATAAGAATGCCATGTATAAAATTATCCTGGTAGAGAGACCAGGTGCTGCATTCCAATATAGGTGGCATGAAAAATTACTCAAAATTGCCTGATTTGTTCCCTTGCCCCACATCCCCTGTCACCCCCATCCTCCCCCCCCCTTTTTCTAATTGTCTGTCTCATAACTCAGTTGTGGCGGGTAGGGGGCCTGCACGAGGCTATTGTGACATTTCAGTTTACTGTTCCTGCCGACCCCTCTGTGCATTCCATTAGCACATTATTTATAGCTTCATAAAAGGGCCCCTTTCCCCCCTTCTTCTAACAGTATCCCTGTCTCTCCCATGATCGTGCTATCTGAGGCCTGAACTGTTATTTTTAAAAAAATCTATTCCGTAAGTTGACTCCTCCTTGGCTCCCTCCACTCGGCCTCGCTCCTGTCACACTTTCAAGTCTGCCCACAAATCCCCTCCAGGGACAAGGCTCAGACCTTCCAGTTGTAAAAAGTCCAAGAAAAACTCAGAACCCATTTCCTCCTCCTCCCAACCTGCAGGCCCCCTGAGCTCGGGATGCTTGAACAAACAAGGCTTCTAGACGCCCCTGCCTCATCCCTGCGCCTCAGCTGACCCCTGGCAAGCCTCTCAAACCCGGAGAGCTGTGTTGTCCCTAATAAATTCCCTTTTGAAGCCACTTGTTAGTCAAGCACTGTGCACACTAACTATGAAAAGGGCCCGTGTCTGGGGCATAAATTACTCTTCTGAGCTACTGTCTCTGAGCATACCGCCCCCCCCCCCCCCATTATGGATTAGTTCGTTCTGGACTTGACAGGGCCATAATTAGAACTGTTGATGAAATCTACCAAATTGTTCTTCCATGACCTCGGTGGTCAGGAAATTCGGCGGAGTGGTATTTGTCACCCACGTGGAGGCTCTAAACACTTCATATTAACTGCGTTATTAATGTGCCCACGAATTGGTACCACTTGGAGTGAGCCCGGCCCTAATGGCATCTTGCAATGAATCCGCTGTAGGTAGGGCTGCATGGAAAGTGCCTGCAGGGAAAAAATGTGTGTAGAATCTCAGAGTGGATGTGTTTGTTTTCTGTTTACACATAGGCCCTCTTTGAGAGAGGGCCTCTTTTAGGGCTTTACTGATACCATAGTCTATGCACTATTGAGTTGGCTGCAGCATTAGCCACCGCTGAATCCCATAAAGCCTCTCCAAGGTGAGAAGGCAGTGCAGTGGGTAGTTGAGAATGAGGCTTTTTAGAGGGCGGGCAGGTTTGTGTTCAAATCCTGGCTTCCTTGCTCATTATCTGTGAGCGTCTTAAACGTGTTTTGGCACTTCGTTATGCATCATTTTCCTCATCAGTGAAACGAGAATAGTGTAATTCTAAGGAAATAAGTGAAAATATAGCTGAATGAATTTAGGCTGGTGTCTGGTTAGTTGCTACTTGAGTGGTCCTGTGATGGCTATGATATGATGATGATGATGATAATGATGATGATGATGATGATGTCATCTGGTTAATGGGCAGTGAGTGGCCCTCTGATGTCTGTGATGACAATGATGATGATGATAAGGTTGAAGATAATGATGGCAACGATGACAGTGGTGATGGTGATGGTGATGGTAGTGTTGGTGATGATGATTAACTTGCCAAACCTGTCCTTAAATTTGCAAAACACATGTAACATTTAGGCTTTGTAAGAGAACCCCTGTTCTGGGAAATCTCCCCCAAATTCAAGTTCTGGTTCTTTCTTGGGTCATGAGAGACACATGTTCCATCATTGTCAATTTCCACCAGGAAAGGGTTATGTTTTCAGCAGAGAATAATGCACAACAGTGGAAAATGGTTCGTGTAAGCACCATGTTGAATGCTGGAGATGTGAAGAGAATTAAAAGTTCATAATTTTCTCGATCGTGTCCTCAAATCTCGGTGTATGAGATTATACTCATCTTTCAAGGCTCTACTGAATTTCACTTACTTCGCATTTAACTTGTGCTGTGCTTCTTTACCAGCATACAGGTCTATTGGGTGCTACTGGTTTATGAGCAACTGGGTTTTATTTACCTTTTTATATTCTGCACACATCCAACCTGAGACTGAAGACAGTTGTAGAACCTTCATGTATTCATTCGAGTCATCAGTGAAACAGGATAATACACACGAAGTCAAGTTAAGAAAGTCTAAGTGCCAAATGACTTATATGAAGTAATTTTCATATTTAAGAAGAAGGAAGGAAAATTATGGAGGACTAGCAAATTTTAAAAAGCTTCACTTTAGTGCAAGGAGTTATATTTATAGGTGAAGAAACAAAGAGGTTAAACTATTTCAGGTCATGTAGTTGGTAAGGGACAGAGCTAGGATTTTTGCACAGCTTTACCCACCGTTACTGTCAGAGGCTAGAGACCAGGATAGAAACCAAGAGCTTTGAATAAATGCAATACAGATCACATTTTAATAAGTCATAAAAACCAGAGTGGAATAATCTGAGTGCCTTAGACAATAAGAGAGAGCAGTTTAAAACATCTTTTTAGATAAAATCATGAGACCAGTGTATCATCAGGTTATTTTTAACGTAACTTTTTTTAGGAACAAAATAATGCATGTCTATTGTAAAATATTTTAAGGATATAGACATCTAAAGAAGAAAACAAAAATCACCATCATTCCATTATACACAAAATTAGCCGTTGTTACCCTAATTTTCCAACCTTTTTCTATGATCATAATCTGTAAATCTAAGCTACATTTTTATTTCAATTTGAAGCAATCGATAAAGTCACCATCTGTGAGTGAAGCAAGGATCACCCTCCTGCTATAGCTGAGGAGGGGAGAAGAGCTTAAATGTTCTTAGGAAAATGCTGCCCTGATTATAGATACTGAAATTCATTGGCCAGCAATCTCTTGGTCAGTTGGTTGTTGAAGAATTTTGCAAACGCTTTTAGAACCAAAGTATGGAGAAGTATGAAGGACCAGTTTCATGGTCCCTTCTGGATCGAGGATCGTAAGCAACAGTAGTGTCATTCTATTAAAGAATCTAAGAGTCAGCTTGAAATTGGAATTTGTGTAGCGTGGTCTAAAATTAAGATAAAGACCTTTGGATTCAGAAACATGAGGTCTCTCAGTTTTCTTATCTGCAAAATGGGATCAGTAATGCCCACCTCGCAGGCTTATTAGTATAAGGACGAACTTAAATCAGAAATATTTATAAAATAATTCTCACATGATATCCAATAATATTCTAATACTGTGATAGCATATCTATCACTGACCTCTGCTTATCACCTATCTTGACTTCTGAGCCAGGGAGTAAACTGTACTTGATAATGGCCAGCAAGCCCACATCGCACAGCTAGTACTTGAAGTTCAAGGTCGGTAGGTGTACCAGCATGCGTTATCCCACACAGCACGTTTGCTTCTGATACTACATGTCAGCATACTCTTTGTTTACAAGCCCCGATAAATGTATTGTATTCGAATTGCGCCTTTATCCAGTGTGCGTTGACTTACTGATTGCACACCGACTGGGTGTCTCTATGCCTGAAGGTGTTATTTTCCCTTAAACATTTGCTTGGATCTTAGTGACCTGGGCATGGTAATTAGGACTCAGCTTCAGTTCATATTAGCTTTACTTGACTTTCTTTTATATCCCCGCATATGAGAATATGTAGGTAAATCTTGCTGCTCTCTTAGTTTTATTAGCAAGGGGCAAATAAGAAACTTGAGTAGGAGTTTGTGCTCCTAACTGGATGCTATAAAATTGATATTGGTTCACCCTCCAATTCAGACAGTAGATTGGCTTCCTTGGTTGGGAAGGTTTTTCCACAGTTAAGGGAGTCAGTTTAAATCTAGGGACATAGTAAGTGATGGGAGACTCAGCTGCCTATGACCGCATACCTCTCTGGGGTAGGCTGTGGGTACCATATCATTACAATTCTAGAAGGTTCTTGTTAGGATGCTGATGCCAAGGTCTCAAATTATGTTAAGTCCTTCACCATCTTAAAAGCTTCGTAGGGTTTTAGCAAACTTTCTGAGGTCACATAGCTATTCGGTGGATTTGAACCTACCGCTGCTTAGCTCTACCCACCATATATGCTTTCAGCATTGTGGGAACCAAAGATTTGTCTCATTCATTCATTCATTCATTCATTCATTCACTCACCCACCCACCCACTCACTCACTCACTCACTCACTCACTCACTCACTCACTCACTCATTCACTTGTCCTGCATTAAGCAGAATCCACTACCTTTCCTTCTTCCAGTCTCTGACATGGTGCTAATAAATTCACAGGTCTGATTTCCCTTTTCATAACACATTACATTTGCAAGGCTCCTCACAGTGTAGCTTCACCTGCCTTGTTCTGTGGGATGCTCACAGCAGCCCAACAAGGCAATTATTTATTTTTTAAAATATATTTTTATTGATTTCTGAGAGGAAGGGAGAGAAATAGAAACATCAATGAAGATAATCATTGATCAGCTGCCTCCTGCATTCCCCCCGCTAGAGGCTGAGCCCAAAAAACAGGCATTTTCCCTTGACTTAAATCAAACCCAAGACCCTTCAATCCACAAGCTGACGCTCTATCCACTGAGCCAAACCAGTGAGGGCCAACATGGGAATTATTACCCATATTTTACTGTTGCCTTTTTTCAAGGACAGCATCTTCAGATATGCAACCAGTAGTGGGGGGCCTCAGTCTCACATACTGTTGTTCCGAGGCCTCAGGCCAAGCATTCTCCATTCACACCTGACCCTTAAGGGACAGGTAAATGGGCAGAAGGATTTGTGTCAGGGCCCAGAGCTTTCAGAACTGACATGTAGAGATAACGATGCCTTGTCAGGAAGTGGGGAAGAGGGCCCACCATTGCTGTCTTGGTGTTCATGGTCTGGGGCCAGAACCCGAGGACAAAGGGACTCTCATGGGAAGCAGCGGATGGATCAAGTCATCAGTGACAGGCCTCTGTGCCACTGTGACAAATTCTGTGGGCTACTGACCTCCTGATCTGGGCGTAGTCTCTGTCTTTGAGCAGAACCACAGGCAGACAGATATTGAATGTATGTTTTTAAAAACATTATTTTTCATTTAGTAAGGTGGGCAGGTAGACAGCAAACTCAATACGGTTCATGGCTAGCTGCTCCCTGTCGCTATTCTACAGACAAAGGCGTGCTAGCAGGCCATGAAGAAGACACTAGTTTGGTGAATGTGTGTGTGCCTGCAGCTTATGCCAGAGGATGCCCCTGTGTCCAAGGATGCTGTCAGTTAATCAGGATAAGCAATAGGCTGACCGCTTGGTAAACTCTAAGAAAGACTCTTCTTTTCTAAACATTTAAATTCCTCAGCCATTGTATGCATTAAGACCCAATTATAACTTAGTATGTTGGAGAGTTTCAAAAGCTACTCCCTGCAGGATTTGTGCTGAAGACTACATCTCCTCATTCAGTAGATCACACTTTAGTACAGGCTTTTAAAAAAGCAGATTTAAACAGTGAGGCACTTGACAGGACATTGGCCAGTGCCCCCTGGCCTGGCTGTTCTTAGGGAATGGGGGGAAAACACTGTCATTTTCTAGCTCCTCTGGACTTGGCTCCATTGTCATGTATGCATGTGGATGTATCAGGAAAGGGATAAATATGAGAAGCATCCTGTCTCTTGTTTATCAGGGAAACCTATCCCCCCACCCTGTAGAGCACCAGTTAGGTATATTTGGTAAGGGGTAGGTATAAAGCAGACTTACCTTCTATTGTAATGGAGGGCAGTCGATGGGTAGCAAAAGTTGTGAGTATTACTTTAATGCTTTTTGCATTAAGGCTATGAAATCATAGGCCAGTATCCAGTGCAAGTTTTGAATTTCCCTGAGAGATCTCTTTCATGGAATGCCTTGAATCCTCTAAAGAAAGTCTCCATTCCCACCAGAAACCTGGCGCTCAAACTCTCTAGATGAGAAGATAAGATAGTTAAATTAGAAAACCTAGTAGTTGGGAAGAGCTGGGATTCAACTGTCTTGGTCACCTGGGAAGGAAAATGGAAACAAAGTTAAGTGACTTAAATTTCTTTCTCTTTTTTAAAAAAATATATTTTATTGATTTTTTTTTTTACAGACAGGAAGGGAGAGGGATAGAGAGTTAGAAACACTGATGAGAGAGAAACATCGATCAGCTGCCTCTTGCACACCTCCTACTGGGGATGTGCCCGCAACCAAGGTACATGCCCTTGATCGGAATCGAACCTGGGACCTTTCAGTCTGCAGGCCAACGCTCTATCCACTGAGCCACACCGGTTAGGACTTAAATTTCTTTAAAAATATGTGTTTTCTTTTGTGTTTTTCCTTCTCATGCTAGAGCAAAGCCATAACCAAGTAGAAGTGAGATTTGGAATTCCAAAGGGAGATAGAAACCGTGACTCTCCAGCATCTCCCATGCCATCCCAGTAGCAGCAGCTCCCAAAACAGCCAGGTAATAGGCAGTTAGTTTAGGTAGTTTCTTCTAAACATAAGGGAAATGACACGAAGAATCCACTGTCACTGTTTGGGTATATTTTACATGACCTTATAAGCAATGAGGTGATACTCTCTCTCTAGCTATATGAGTAAACCAGTCATTTGATTTCATCATTATAAATGCATTAAATAGGAGAAGAATGGTCATTAGAGTTGAAAGTGACCTTTGCATCTAGTCCTACTCCTCGCTATTACAGATCAGAAACGTGGTTTTCAGGCAGGCTTTCCGACTTATGCACAGTCTTTGAAATCATGAGAATGCTGATACTGAAATCTAGGTACCCTGATGTTAATCTAAGGTTTTCTTTACAGAGTTCTCTTAGAACTAACTTGGCACTTAGGGAGTGAATATAGGAGGGAGTCAAGCTAGGGAGGCTAAGCTATATGTTCAAGACTCTCTTTCCCTTCTCTCATTTGGGTAGACATCTTCAATATCAAGGGCAGTTAAAAAAAGCAAGCAAGACTACTAGGTGGCAGTATTCCATGTTGAGCCTTATCTCGCATTGGAAGGTATCTTCGATTTGGAGCCATGGATGAGATAGGAGTCTGGGCTGTGTGCCTTCTTTGTAAATCTGGGAGGTTGTATTAAGGTTCTAAATGATACTGAGATTTGCTAGGCAAAGTCCAACTTGTCAATAGCTCTTCTTGTTGGGTATTTAAAGTTCAAGAGCTTTGTTTGCTTTCGTTAAGTGCTCTGAAGTGTTTCAACAGTCATGGGCCCATTTATATAAACAAATGAAGGAACCCACTGGTAATCCATGATACCGGAAGCAGCCAGAGCCTGAGGAGTAGCAGAAATCCTCAGTGACTTAAAGATAAGCTTTCCACACACCTGCCTAATTCACTTGGTGAAACAACAACAGATGTGTGTTCATGGGTTTGAATGGCTTAAGAAGGAAGGATGGGGGGGGGTGGTCTTTACTGCTTTAAGTACATGTTTCTTTAAATGTATTAATTTGTGAGCATTGTGCTAATAAGTGCACTTACAAACTTGACATCATGGTTTTTAAGAGATATGTTTTCTTTATCTCATTTATGCTTGAGATGATTTTAATTGGGTTTGTTTAATACCGGTTTCCTCTATGTATTAGTTATTTTTATATAACGTGTCATCCGTTCAGACTTTTAGAGACTATCATTATTTCTTAAGGAAACACCATTTTAGAACAGTGACTTTTTCAAGCTACATGGGCACAATGCTTTTCTATGCGTAGGTGGACATTTACTCAAAGGATGTCATATTCAAACAGTTCTTAAAACACACATTGCCATCTTTATAGAGAAAGACGGCCCCAGTCTGAAATCCTCTCATCTATTTTACCAGAGTTTCCAAACCCTTAAAGGGTGGGTATATTTGTGCCAAGGTTCTAAGTTTACCTGCTTGGCCAGGGACTGGAGAGTCACTGAGTGATTTTAGAATGTGGCGGTTAGAGTTATGAGCTTTGAATCCATATAGTCCCAGTTGTTATTGTGTTTAATTAAATCTTTATTGTTGAAAGTATTCCAGATGTCTCCCTTTTCCCCCATTGACCCTTCTAGCCTGCCCCTGTCCCCACTCCCAGGCCTTCACACCCTATTTTCTGTGTCCATGGGTTATGCATATATGCGTACAGGTTCTGTCATTGATTTCTTCCTACCCATTCTCCTCCCAGTTTTAAAGCTCAGCCTTTGTCATGTAACTCTACACAATGACTACAAATTGGAGGTGACAGCATCTATTTCCAAACATCCTTGTGGGACTCAAATGAGACAGTGGATTAGGTTGTATCATGTGGGATTTTCAATATACAACCATTATTTTCAATATTTAACCATGATTAGCTCCACTGTTTGATATGCTGTCATTGAATGGTCAAAGGATTTAGAGAATTTCCCATCAAATAGAAACTCCTGCTAAATAGCAACTTCAAAGGAAGAGAACATGGGCTGGAATTTACTAATGAAGGGAAAGCATACATCTCTTGCCTATGACTCTTCTTTCTAAGGTTCTGTAACAATTGGGCTAACCCTGGTATATCCTTATTAGTGCACACTTTCTATGAATGAACACACCAATAACTGGATCAATAAAGTCAAGCCAGGTTCTAGAAACTTTATCATGTACTTCATTATAGAAATACTAGGGGCCTGGTGCACAAAAATGTATGCACTCGGGAGGTCCCTCAGCCAGACCTGTGCCCTCTTGCAGTCTGGGACCCCTCTGAGGATGTCCATCTGCTGGTGTGCCTGGCCAGCCTGGGTGAGGGGCTGATGGCTGTTTTCAGGCTGGCCAAGCCCCGCAGTGTGGATCCTCACCCCATTGGGGTGTGGCCAGCGTGGGTGACAGGCTGAGGGGTGTTTTCAGGCTTTCAGGCTACCCACAGCTCTCATTGACCCAAAGTCCCAACAAGGCTGACTGGAAGCAGATTTCTGGGGTTTGTTTATCTTCTATAATTGATACACTGTTTCTTTAAGCTGAGGCCTAGGCAGGTAAGGAAGCCTCCTGTCTGCTTCTTCTCGTGGCTTCTAAAATTGAAATAATGTTGCCTTAGTAGTCGCAGGCAGGACTGCTGTTTGCTTCAACTTGGAGGCTTCTATAATTGAGACAATGTTGCAAATATGTTGTAGCCTGGAGCCAGGAGAAGCCCAGCCAGCTGCCGGCAAACAGTTTTATTCCTGTTGCAACGGAAGCTGCCTGTTTACTCCAGCAGCTCCATGACTACCGACCTCCATCTTGGCTGGGTTAATTTGCATACAGTCGCTCTGATTGGCTGGTGGGCATGGCTTAGGCATCCTAAAGAAATGGTCAATTTCAATATTACGCTTTTATTAGATTAGATTTTCCCCAAAAACCCTTGATGAAATATCTGTAGGCCACAAAGGTAGGGAAAGAAAAGTTCATAAAGTGACAAGGAGACAGACAAGGGAAGGAATCCATGGGTGGGAAGACAAACTTACATGAATGGAGTTGGCACGAGGCATAGAATTTCAAATTCTCAAAGTCTGACTGACCTTCTCTGCCCCATCATGTGCAACACCTTGACCTGTTGTCATCAGTTGCAAATGTTGGGCCATTTATTAACCCTAGGATGTCTGTTTGACTCCTTGCAAAGCGTTGTGTTGTCCGTAGGAGGCTCCAGCCAAATACTGCATGTCTTCAGTGAGGAATCTCAGAGCAACTGAACTCCTGCTTTGGATTGACACATTTCAGTTCACACAAGACCTTGAGAACACTCCTGAATTCTTGAATGATTGCCTGGAGTCCAGAGGTTTACTGACCAGGGAACCTGAGCTGAACAAAAGATGATATCACTGCATAGACAGGATCATCACGTGTCATAATTAGAATTGAATGCATATTGTTCTGACATAAGACAGAGAGGATGGAAGAACATGAGGCTTGTTTTTTCCTATAATTTACATCAGTTGTTTTCTCCGCTTTTCCTCTTGCTATTCATCACTCCATATTTTGAATATGTTTCCTCTGAGTTACTTAATGCCTTTAAGGAGGAATGAAGATATTTCCTTAAAATCTTCAAAAAGGAATTGGATTAAAATTGGATGACTTCTCAGTTTATCTTGACTCTGGAACATACTAGGAGGGTTAGGAAGGAATGGTGACAATGGGGTGGGGGGCCAGCAAGGAGTAGCCCCCCACATAAAGCTAGAAAGAATAGCTTTTGACTAGTCTCTGTTTTGTTGGTTTTCCTCCTTGTTAGAAGTCAATAAGTGCTCATTAAAAAAAATCAGAACAAACAAAGAAACCAAAAGAAGATCATTTTAAAACCAGCACCTGCAGGAAGACACCTGGAATTAACACGAACAGTTAGAGCAAACGGGGTGAGGGTGTAGCTGTCAGGCACCGCAGCTGATGGCCCCACACTCTCAGGGGCTCTCCCAGAAGTGCTGAGACCAAGCAAGGGGAAGGTGCCTTACTCTTCTGGAATTTTCTCTCCTTTGTTACAGGACTTACCAATGCCCGATAAAGTGAATGGAGCAAAGATGAAATGCTAACCTTTTGCTCCATTTGCCTACATTTAAATGCATATTTATGCCCTAGCCTGGTTGGCTCAGTGGATAGAGGATCAGCCTGCGGACCTAAGGGTCCCGGTTCAATTCTGGTCAAGAGCCTCAGTTGCAGGCTCCTCCCTGGCCTGGGCTCTGGTCAGGGCTCGTGCAGGAGGCAACCAATCCATGTGTTTCTCTCTCATCGATATCATTCTCTGTCTCTCCCTCTCTCTAAAAATCAATGGAAAAATGTCCTCAGGTGAGGATTAATAAGAGATCAACCAAAGGACTTGTATGCATGTATATAAGCATAACCAATGGACACAGACACTAGGGGGGCTGAAGGCATGTCCCAGGGGGTGGGAGAGGCCAGGGGAGGTCAATGGGGGGAATAAGAGACAATATGTACTACTATTTGTAATACTGTAAACAATAAAAAAAAAACCTTGTATATATGTATTCATAACCCATGCACACAGACAATAGTGTGGTGAAGGCCTGGGTGGAAGATGGGTGGAGGCTAGAAAGGGCTAATGGGGGAAAAAGAAAGGCATCTGCAATACTTTCAACAATAAAGATTTAGAAAACTACTTCAGTGAATATTGAACTAAAAAAATTAAAAATAAGTGCATAGTTTATCAATCCATTAATTGGTAATTCAATGATAAAAACACCATCTGCTGAGATGAGTAGTACATTGTCTTTTAAAAACTTCTGTTATTTCAAAATGCAATTGTCTCATTTGAGGTGTGAGAGAATGTGCTAACCTTGTCTTTGCTGGAGCAACTGTGCAGAAATGATAACTGTATATACATGTTTTTAATAAAAATAGAGAAGAACAGGGGGGGAGGGAACCAACTTACTTAAATCCTGAATACAGTCAGACCTCATATGCATTGTTAAAAAAAAAAAAAGCCCTAAAGAATTGCATATGGATTAGAGGGATGAATATTCTATTATTTCAGTCTGTTCTGCTGATCTTCTTATTGTGACTTGCGCTTCAGAAATCTGCCAGGAATTTGGCTCTGCCGTTGTCGGCAGTAATTTTAAATGTGTATCAAGCACTTGATAGTGTATGATTTGCGTGCTGTTGCATTCCTGTTCCCTAAATTTTCCACCAATTTATTACTTTTTTTCAGACTGTTTTAATATTTCAGGATGATGAATATATACAGCATCATTAAAGGTAAATAAAAAATGCATGAAATTAAAAAATGGAATATTAGATGTTTCTCCACTGTAATCCCTCGGCCCAATAGGAATGAGAGGTCTCTGTTCTAACGAGTAATCCCTACCCATGATTAGGAAACCTGGGGGTGCCCACGCAGCCCACATACTATTTGTACCATCTAAGCCTATTTATGTAAGGTGGGGGTAAAAGTTGTTATTAGGAGACCTATAAACCCACTTTACAATTCCGAAAGGTACACTGGCCTCTTAATCTTTTCTCCCCTTTATTACTTTTTGCTGGAGTTGATGGCGGCGTGTTCTTAATTCATCTTTCAGAATGCTGTTCTGGACGTCTTTTTCATACTTAAATGGCACACTGGCTATTCTATTGAAATCCCCTTTAAAGACCAAGGATTGAGCTTGGCCGTTCATTTGCATCTGGTTTTCAATGCTTGGAGGAAGGAGAGGAGTCAGTATCTCAGGGTCCTTCCCCACTTCTGGGCATTATTTGATGAGTGTCAAGGACAAGTTTTCCCTGAGTGCTTTTCTCTTTTTTCAAGGAAGCTGTTCTGTATTGACTCGCTGAATTCATGTTGTTTTATTGTTCTTATGGTTATTTTTCCTTTCAGAACAGTTTTCACTGTGTGATGCTGTGCGACAAACATTGTTTAAATTTAGTTTTGATTTTTGAAATAGAGGAAGCAGCGTTTGTAAAGAGGGCATGTGAATATAAAAAGAACAAAAATGGCTGTTTCTGAAGCAGGAATAAGATAAGGAAGGCTTGCTATAGGCCCCACACACTTCTGTGATTTATTTGGAAAGATATTCTTTCTTTATTAGCAAATCCTAGTGGTTGCCCTCTTTCAAAGGTGTCTTCGTAAGGTGAAGGTTTTTCAAAATGTCTGAAAAGTTGTAAGTACCATCTTTTTACCCTCCAATTAGATTTTAGCAGAGACCAGGCTTCCCTTAACCCAGTTTAGTTCTTCAAACTGCACAAGCACTGAGGTAGCAATTGCCCATCCACACTCCCGAATTTCAGGAGTGTTGGCTTTGCACGAGTCGCTATCTAATTTCTGACACATTCAAGTACTGGGGTGTTTCTGAAAATTTGGTTCTTGTACTGTAACATTCCTTATTTATGGCTTATTTATTTTTGGCTTTATTTTGCTCTTCACTGCTTAATCCATGTCATGGGATGTGACAATCAATAGCTTTTACTAAGTTCACAATCATGCTATCTGTCCAATGCCCACCATTTCCAGTGAATGCTCATTTTTAAAACCATGTTGCATACAGCACCCCAAAGATATGGCGTCACCTGGAAAATCCCTGCTTCTGTTTTGGCCACTTCGCTATGAGACCTATGATGAATCTGAGCAGTGAAAGGGGCATCCCCTTGGCATCTGTGTAGGCCAAGTTCAAGTTGGTTTTTCTGAGGATTTGTTCTTCCTCTTGCAAAGAAGAAAAAAAAAGACACCAAATAGCCCATAGCCAATAGTCCCCAAGCTGAACCCAGGAAGGCCTGTAAGATCTGGGAGGGGAGAAATAGTTTAAAATAGTGCACACACTTAGACTAGGAAAATTAGCAGCCAGCATGTGCTTTCGCCACGGTTGGTCCTGTGACCATCAGCGCCTCTATTGTGTTCAGTTCCTTGGAAACCTGAGCCTCCCTCTACCAGCTGCACCAGCCCTACCCAGAGGTCTCAGGTTCCCTGGGCAGATCCAGCTTGGCCCGGCCCTGTCCCAACTGCAGCGTGTGAGGGCCACCAGGTGCAGGGCAGCCAGAGAGGCCTGAGCCCGGGTGGTCTGAACCAGGCCGGTGACAGGAGTGGCTAAGTGTGTGTGGATTTGGGATGTGTGCGCAGGCCTCCATGAGCAGAGGGCACACCTCCTGAAGGTTTTCTGATTCCTCTGGAACACATGCCATTCCCTGAAGCCCTTCTAGGTCCCGAGGGGAGCAGGGTCGCCTGTCGGTTAGAGCTCAGCCTTCGCAGTTACTTCCCAGCTGTGCAGCCTTGGGCCAATTACTCAACATCTCTGGGCCTCAGTTACCTTGTGTGTGAAATTAGGATAGTAATCTGATCTACTTCAAAGGCTTAAGGTAAGACTTTCAAGGAGCTTATTAGCACCGGCTCGCCATGTGGTCAGCGCTCAGTATCACACCCCTGTGAAGTTCTCAGATTCAGTGTGTGCATCCCTTGCCTGTTGTACATGGAGAAACTGAGGCTATAAATCATGAGCTCACTGAAGACCACTTGGCCAAGAATAGAATTTGCGTTTCCTGGCTCTCATGCTGTTATGCTAACCACTAATCTATGTTCCTTCCCCGAATCAAGCTCTTAACATCCCTACTCTATGTTAAAGCGAGCTGAAGATTTAAGAAAAGAATGATAAAAAAAATAACCTTACAGATTAACTTAATCTGCAGCATCTCATCCTTGAAGCTGATCATATTAGAAATAAAAATATGTTTTCGATCAGTATCTCTCCACAGCTAAAATGGCCAGATTTTTAAAGTATACATTTTACTTAGCTGATGAAATTGGCACTTTTTTTTTAAATAATTATTATTTTTGGTGAGCCCGTGGAGCCTTCTGGGGTTCTGAGACATTTAATAGGGCTCTGAGCCTTGGGCAGAATAAGGCAGAAAAATGTTTACAGTTCATAGTCGTGAAGGTGCACTGGAGTATTTTGCCTGAAGCCATACAGAAACTCCTGGGATAAGCAAAAAGCACATTTTCAAAGTGAAACAGGTGAAGAAAGTGGCAGAAACATTACATGGCAAGCTTAAGCACCATGGATAAGGCTGGGTCGAAAAGCAGAGATAACAAGGAGTCTCTATGCTGCTTCTGTTAATTATGAGTTGTGTCTGCAACCGCAAATTAGTCGGCTAAACAACTGGTTATTCCCTTTTTTTGAGAAAAGTTGAATCCACCAGTTCTTTGAGTGATTTTGACACGCGGTTCCCCCAACAGGCAAACACAGCAGTGTGTGTATATAGGCCTGGAAAAATTCAACTCCCTCGAGGTCGTGAATTTCATTCTATGAATGGAATTCCCTTCCAGCCCCCAAAATAAAAGCTAAAGAAGCACAGGTTGGCCACTCTTGGCCACAGTGCAGTCAGGCCGCTAACTGGTTTCACGGCCCAGTGGTCCTGCGGTGTTTCCCCTCCCGACAGTGTTGTGGTGAGCAGTAGAAGAGCTTTCAGTGGGTTGGTTTTGTTTTTTTCACCACAAGGAACAAATCCTTTTGGGCACATCTGCACAACCTTTTAGCAAGTAATGCAAAACGGGTAATAAGTGGGTTGAGGCCACTTGGGGTATTGGTGATGTCGTGGGCGGGAAAGCAGGAATTGAGAAATGACAGCCCAGCTGGTATGGCTCAGTGGTTGAGCATCAACCTCTGAACCAAGAGGTCACTGTCTGATTCCCAGGACAGGGCACATGCCCTGCTTTTGAAATCAATCCCAGTAGGGAGCGTGCAGGAAGCAACTGATCAATGATTCTCTGTCATCATTGATGTCCCCCCCCCCCACCAAAATCAATAAAAACATTTTTTTTAAAAAAAGAGAAATAAATGACAAATTAGTCTGCTAATCTATTCATTGAGCAGCAGAGGTTCATGCAAAGTGTTCCCACACAAGTTTGACCAAGAGACTGGGAGTTCTATCACTCACTATGACGTGCGCTAACCACCAGGGGGTGGCATGGAATGAAGGCAGGCCCTGGCTGGTAGGTGGAAGTCAAGGAAGGGAGGCCCTGGCCAGCAGCCAGAAAGCCCCAATTGGCCCTGATTACTAGCCAAGCCTAGGGACCCCTACCCATGCACGAGTTTTATGCACTGGGCCTCTAGTATGTTAATAAACACCAGTTAATGTGAACAAAATACTATTCCTCAAAGAGTAATAATAATTCTTTCCCAAAGGAGTGGGCATGTTTAATATGATCTCCCCCCTACCTACCTACCACAGCAGGACTCGAGGGCATCATCCCAGGTAAATAATGAGAGCCATTATTCATGAAGCATGTATGGCTAATTCTGAGCATATCAGTGTTGGCCAAGCAAGATTTGAATGCTGATTTTCAGCTTCAGTGCTTGTGCTCTGGCTACCTGACCAGCCTCACCTATGTAGAAGCAAACATATATCTTAGTATAACTCTACATAATATATTTTCTGATTTTTTACTTGAGATTTTCATTGATGTTGAGAGAGAGAGGAAGTGAGAGGGAGAGAGAGCAAGAAAAAAAAGATCAATGTGAGAGCATAACATCCATCGCTGCCTCCTGCACACCCCCTACATAGGATCAAGAACACAGTCTGGGCATGTGCCCTGGCCTGGAATCGAACTGGCAACCGTTCAGTGCATGGGAAGGCATCCAACCAACTGAGCCACGCCAGCCAGGTATTTTTTGAGTCATATTCCCTGAACCATTTTAACTAAATTCAAGACTAGTACAAGTACAAGTGAATTCCAGAATATTACCAAGATCCTGGTGTTACAAAGATGGCCTTTGCATGTCCCCTGAGTGCCGACGGCATAAAGGCGTCCCATGACGTTTTCCATGTGGAAACTCTGAGCCACCCAGACAGTCACAGCTGAGCCCATTCGCATCCAGAAGTATCGCTGACCAGGCTGGGCAGGGTGCCCCTGCTAGGTGCACTGACTGGTAACTGATCCCATCATGTGCTTAACAGACAGCAGCATCTGAGGCGCGGGCTTTCTGCTTTCGCAGCTCCAGAGCCTGAGTCAGCCTGCCCGGCTCACGGGATCTGTGGGTGACTGGGCATTGGGACAAGGAGCCTGTCCCACTGAACTGGGGCGACTCCTACAGCTCACATTCCACAGGACCTTTCTTTCTTAAAAAATTTTTAGTTGATTTCAGAGAGGGAGAGAGAGATAGAAACATCAATGATGAGAGAGAATCTTTGACCAGCTGCCTCCTACACACCCAACACTGGGATCGAGCCCACAATCCCGGCATGTGCCCTGACCGGGAATCAAACCTTGACCTCTTGGTTCGTAAGTCAATGCTCAATCACTGAGCCAAGCCTACTGGGGCCGCAAGAGCTTTCTGAACCTTTCAGCTGCATAGGGTTCTGTTGTGCTAGTTAATATGGTACATGGAATTATTTTCATCTTTGTAAGGAGAGGGATATTTTTGTCTCTTGAGCCCCTTCTATCCTCATTTATTTATTTTACTAGTAAATATATTTTTATTGATTTCAGAGAAAGGGAGAGGGAGCCATAGAAACATCAATGATGAGCAAGAATCATTGATAGGCTGTCTCTTGCATGGCCCCTACTGGGGGTCGAAGCTGAATCTGGGTCATGTGCCCTGACCCAGGAATCAAACTGTGACCTCCTGGTTCATAGGTTGATGCTCAACCACTGGGCGTCACTGGCCGTGCTCTATCCTTATTTATGGCATCTCTGTCCTCATTGTTATATGGCATAGAAAACAGGCACTAACTTGATGCTTATTGCTCAGTTGGCCAGAGGGGCTTTGGCCCTGTAGTCACATAGGATTTGATCATAATAGCAAAAGAAGAAGAAGATAATCTCAGGAGAACTTCATGTAAAGAAAGGGATAGATTTTTATTTTTTTAAATATATTTATATTAATTTCAGAGAGTAAGAGAGAGAAAGAGAGAGATAGAAACATTAGTAATGAGAGAGAATCATTGATTGGCCGCCTCCTGCATGCCCCACACTGGGGATCTAACCCACAACCTGGTCATGTGCCCTGACTGGGAATGGAACCATGACCTCCTGGTTCAACCACTGAGCCATGTAGGGCATGCTTGGGATAGATTTTTTTTTTAAAGATGTACTGTTGATACAAACTATAGAAATTAGACTTACATTGGAGCCAGAGTTATGAAAATGTGTTTCTAAGAAAAACAGACTGGGTGCTAACCAGAAGATGACAAGTCATAGTGCACAGTGATGAATGCCCAAAGCAAGCCTGGCTCTCCTTGTCTATGACATCTGTGAATGCTGTGTGCTCTGGAATGATCGCTGCCATGACTGCCTTGTTTATTATGCAACCTACTGTGTGAACAAACAACTCTGCAGAAATTAGAGGCCAGTAGCTCCCCAAAATCAGGGAAATGGAACACTTCAGTGACTATGCAAACATAAACTTTGTGGGGTTTTTTATCATTTGGTTTTTGCAAAGCACTTAAAGGTATCCCCTTAGTGTTGTCTTTCATTTCTATTGTTTCTATGGGAATTTTGGAGAAATGTGCCCCCCACAATTACAGATTCGGTTTCTTTGTGTAAGAACTCTCAAACATAGTTCTGTCTGGCAACTTCATTGTTTCCTGCAGTATCTTGCTTGGAGAGTGGGACCTGGTGAACTCTGGGGTAATTATGCCTCTGCCTTTCTAAGGACCTCCTGTTCCTGTTTTCTCTAAATAACCTGTGATGGTGTCATGGATAAACAGCCTCACCTCTGTTTTAATGACCCCCCTGATTTTCCAGGGCCCGCCGTGTGCCCGAGTCAGCTCCTTGGACTCCGGCTTTGTTCTACCTCCCTCAGTTCTCCCACAAAAACTATTTACGTTTTGCTTGAATAGCTTAAACACCGTTTTAGAAGACTTTAGATTGCTTTTGAACGTAGTTGAATGCATCTTTAGCCATCACTGGGCTTAAAATGGAAACCCTTTTTTCAGCTTATCTGTATTAAACACCTGTAAAAATCAATGGTACTGTATTTTCCCCCCTCATAATGCTCCGTTCCTTTAACTAATGCCAGAAATAACGCACAGTTTATTCCAGCGTGTTCTTTTCCCTGTGCCTGGTGCTCTCCGGTAGCAAGTGGCATCGTGTATAGGAACTCACTTCTGCTGACTTCATAGTAAAATTGCCAGGTCGGTGTTGAAATGCAACCAATAGGAGCCTAATCCGCAAGCAGAAATTTGCTGTCTCTCCTACTGATTATCAGCGTCTGCTTCATGATGAATATGCAGAAAGTTTATTTGATTTTTTTTTTTTTTTGCTGGTGCCCATGCTTACATAAATGACCAATAGGAGAGGCTAGAGTTAACTAGGGATGTTTTCTTGTGACCATTGTTATTTCTCCCTAAAATCAGAAGTCATTACATTTATATTGAAAATCTTGAGTGGTTTGTATGAGCTTTATGCCCAACTAAGATTAGTGTGCTGTAGCCCATTACAAATGTGGGAGATTGGCCATTTTTTATGAGTTAGAATAAAAAATATGATAATAATGTCTTCTCATCATCATAAAGAGAGATGATAATGCCTAAATGAAATATTTATATTATCTCATTTTATTTGATGGGTTCAATCTTCTCCCATACCAAACACTTCCTCCAGAGCAGCCGTAGTTTCCCCGCTTAAAAAAGAAATCTTTGTGGGATTCAGATTCTTCATATGTGTGCTAATAAATTCAGTAATCCAATATGTTACTGTCTTTAGTTTTGGAAATGTGTTTTACTTCTCGAAACAGAGCCTGGTAGGTTGTGGTCAGAGCTGTGCATGAAGGCAGGTTACATTATAGTTTCTATGTGAATATCCTATTTGTCTGTTGCCAAGTACTGCTTATATATATTTGCATTTATTTCAAAGAGGAAGGGAGAGGTAGAAAGAGCTAGAAACACCAATGATGAGAGAGAATCATTGATCTGGCTGTCTTCTACACATGTTGGGGGATCAAGCCTGCAACCCGGGCATGTGCCCTGACCGGGAATCCAACTGTGACCTCCTGGTTCATAAGTCAGTGCTCAACCACTGAGCCACACTGGCTGGGGTTGGGCTAATTCTTAAATAGAAATCTTTGGATGTATGTCTATATACACACATCTACACATCATATGTTACATATTACATGTATGTACACATATCATATATTACTATTACATATACATACACATATATGGAATATGCATGTGTTCATAAACATGAGATATGTGCTCTCTTGCTGACCTGAGTATCGCTCTGTCCCTGTACCAACCCATCCCAGGCTCTCCCCAGCCTCTCCCTAAGGTTATGTCTTCTCCCTCCCGCAGCACGTTGCCTTCTTCCCAGGTGAACCCTTTGCAGACTTTCACATTGTCTTTGAGATTAACAGACGGAAGCACTGCCTCCCTAAAGTCACTTACAGGGACTGCTTTGCACCACTCATGCTCTGAACATAAACGTGCGGGTCGTAACCAGGAGCAGGAGGAATAGAAATGGCATGAGTAGAAAGGTCAGGGCCCCTGCCATTTGCCAAGAGCGTCCATGCCCATCTTGAAGTCCCAGGTAGGCCCTGGGGGAAGGCCCTGGGGCCCTGATGGTAGGAATGTAAGAAATCGGTGACGAGGCCCTGCTGTCACTGCCCGGCTCTCATGACGGATCTGAGCTTCAGGAACAGTCTCAGGAATGTAGCTGTGTCATAGGGCTTTCATGGGAACTAAACTGTCCCTCTCCTTTCCCCGTCCCCCGGCCCCTCATTCCCCAAGCTCATCTTAGTGAAGTTAGAGAAGAGAAAAAAGATCTGCAGCTTGCCCAATTTGTTCTGACATAAAGAGATGTTTAGCTCTGTGAGAGGTGGTGGAGGTGAGCCCAGCACCTGACTGACATTTCACCAGGTGTCTGTGGTGATAGCCCCCTCCCTGCCCCGTCACACCATCATCACGCATCCCTGGCTCCCAGAGGGCTCTTGTCTACTTTGCTGTAAGAGGGGCGACAGTCCCTTGGGCTTTAAAGCTCAACACCTTGTTAGACCTGCTGACAAAGACCCTGTGTTTGGTGTCACACTTGTTCCATGAATTTCTGCAAGTGTGGCATGTGCTCAGTGCCTGGGAAAACATTGCTGAGGAGTTGTAGCTCTTAAGGTGAAGAGAAAATGCCCTTTTTTCTGAACACTCAGATTTGCTTTATAATTTTCTTAAATTTCAAGATGTTTTGGATTCAACACAAAAATGTTGCTATAGCCAGGTTTCCTTAAATCGCGAATTTGCACAATTTCGGATGATGAAGTGTGAGGCATCACACAGCTTTGCTGCCCATTATTATCCTTAGTGCATGGGGTTCTATTTTTTGTTGTTTGTTTGTTTTTTAAATATATTTTTAGTGATTTCAGAGAGGAAGGGAGAGAGAGATAGAAACATCAATGATGAGAGAAAGTTTGTGAACTCGTACAAAACGACAATACATTTCTCATAGAAAATCCTGGGATGCCCAAGACAGGTCCCACCTGTCTTTGCAGGTATTACAATGCCTTTGGGCAGCAGGGCAATAGCATTAGAATTCATGGGGCTTCCAACTTGTTCTCCACCGAGAAGCATGTTCGTGTATCTGCATGGCAAACTATGACTTGAGCCTGCCATGAACTTGAGTGTTAATAGTCAGTTAATGAGTATAGCCACCTCTCCAGCCTTTAGAGCTCAAGAAATACAGAATCAGTTCCTTAATCAAGACTATGGGTTTGCCTGGCTAGCACAGGGGAGAGGAAGCTGCAGATGAACCATGGGGGCCTGTACGCACGCATGATTCCTTCACAAGCCCACAGGTGCCCACCGCGCATTCCCTGTCTACCACATTGAGGTAAAGGCAATAACATCATTTGGTGGTGGGTTTATTCTCTTCAGATTTTAAGATTGAAATAGAAAGATGAGCCCTAGCTGGTTTGGCTCAGTGGATAGAGGATCAGCCTGCGGACTGAAGGGTCTCAGGGGCACATGCCCGGGTTGCAGTCTCGATGCCCTGTTAGGGGGGCGTGCAGGAGGCAGCCGATCAATGATTCTCATCATTGATATCTCTCTCTCCCCCTCTCCCTTCCTCTATGAAATCAATAAAAATATTTTTTTTAAAAAAAGAAAAAGAAATGGAAAGATGATGCCAGGATGTATTCCCAGGGCAGCCGGGCACTGTCCAGCCCTTTCAAAATACAAGGGAAGCTCAAAAGAGGTTGATGAGGGGATTTGTTTCGTCCAGCTCAGTATTTCTTACATTCAGGTTTTTACCCGATACTTAATTTAACGCAACGAGTAATGTAATACCCGGGCCGGGGCTGGGGCGAGGCGGATGGCGTTGCAGCCTGGCATCGTGTCTGACCTTGCGGCTGAGTTATTCATTTGAACGAGTGGAATTAAAATTTTCCATTCTTTTGCATTGTCATGCCTCACGCTGATGAGCACCAAGAAATGTAAATAAAAGAGACCTATTTCGCCACCTTCCCTACCACCTTTTTGTTTTATGACAAAAGACAGTTAATTAACATACTAGCTGGTAAGCAGCCTTCCCAAACTCCCACTAATTATGTATTCTGTTGACCGTGACTCCAGTCATGAGGTAATTGGCTCCCAGCAACATGACATTTCAAATCATCTCTTGAAATTACATCAAAAAGCCAGCCTGTTTTGTTTTGATAGGGGAACAATCAATTTGATAAGTGGTAACACAGCTCATTGTTTCCCATTAATTAGACTAATTGCCGCATGTTAGCCTCTGAAAGAGCCCGAACTTGGAGGAGACAAAGGCTGGGGCCCTTAGCGTGCAGTGTGGGTGAGGATTCCACTTGCTCACACAGGCTGGTTGGCTGCAAACAAAGCTGGTAGGAGGCGGCCTTGCGGGATGCTGGGTGGGAACAGTAGTTTGATGTGTTGTGCCTAATACACTTTCTTTCAATGATAGCCTCCAGGCCCTAGCTGGTTTGGCTCAGTGGATAGCCTGCAAACTGATGGGTCCCAGGTTCGATTCCAATCAAGGGCACATACCCAGGTTTCGGGCTCGATCTGTGCAGCCTATCAATGATTCTTTCATCATTGATGTTTCTATCACCCTCTCCCTTCCTCTCTGAAATCAATAAAAATCATATTTTTT